>JAEPRB010000261.1:7509-52987 GCA_016758965.1 Circinella minor
TTTTTTTTTTGGCGTAAGACTAGCACTGCGTGAAGCACGACTGGTGCTGAAGGTACACATGTTATTTCTGCAAGTGCTTTTTTTTTGTCTGTCAATGACACTCCTGTATCATGATCGAAGTAGTAGTTTGGAACATCGATGGGTTTCAAGCAAACGCCGCTAGATAGGTGTCCATTACGACTGGTAATGGGCTGCTTTGTGTGGTACTCCTGACTGGTCTCTATGGCTACTTTAAGGCAAGTTCATCTTTTATAAATATTTTTAGGGATGCTTGGATGTATTATTTATTTAATTACTAATTTTATTAATCGATTCGTACAGTCGTTGTCCGTTGAAACCTGTTTATGCAACGCGTGCTTTCGGCTCGAGAGATCAACCTTCAATAAAGAAGAACCGCGATATAAGAGACTTGGTACATGTACTGCGTGTCGTTTGGTATTCAAGTATTTCTGTATCAGGCAGTCCGTGTTCTTTGCAAAAAAAAAGATTTACTTGTTGCTCGACGCTTTTTAACAAATCTTTGATACAAATTACTTTTGACAAAGAAAGAATAAAGTTGTTTATTTTATGATATTGTAAAAAAGGGAAAGACAAGGTATAATTGAAATAAGTGTCGTTATTCTGACATTACTATTAATCAGTATATAATATGTCTACATCCATGTGTTCTCGAAGAAAATGGTTAAATAATAATAAAATTTAATGTAATAATAGCGATATAGTGTATATTTGAAAGGGAATGTGTAAAAAAACGCAGAAGTGGTTGCGGTCACCATCCCCATACTTTTTTCCTTCTTTTTCTACTTATCATTCCCTTTCTCTCTCATTAAACAACTTCCCTCGATTTTGTCTTGTTTTAACTCCCATTTCATTATCAAATCTTCTTTTAAATAAACTTTTTCTTTTTATTTTTTCAATAAAAATGGGGGTTTGAGAAAACTCTGCTGGTCATATTAATACGTGATTTTTAGCTGCACCTCTCTCGTCTCGCAGCACCTCATGCCCCTCCAACGACTTGCCAAATGCTTATTCTCGCTGCTTTTTCAGGTGCTTCTCGATGTTGAGATAAATGATGGAGAGTCAACAATAATGATTCTGATTCACAAGACAATTTATTAAAGATATCATATAACTCAAAATTAATGAAAAAATTGAATGCTAAGCATGAACTTGAACAGATTAAAATTAGTCATATCGTAAACTTGGATAAAGTAAGTTGAATGGATGATGGGCCGATCCACGACTGTTAGGATTATAATAGTAATACTAATAATAATAATAATTTGTTATCTTTCGTTTTTACTAGATACATAATAAAAAGAGTGCTACCAAGTTACTTGAACAAGTCGAGACATTTGTGGCCAAAAATAACGAGGATCGAAAATTAAAAAAAATGCTTTCTAATATGTAGGTGAACAAGTAGATAAAAATTGAGAAGTGTTTGGTTTAATGCCGTACTCATTGTTATATGTATAGTCTTGACATCCACGTTTATGAATCATTTAAATTGACCACGAAATATTTAAAGAAATGTTCAGAACAAGATCTCATTATCAAATTTTGGTCGAACATATTTGAAAGTTGCTTTGGATACGATAAAGATTGGTGCATTCATTGGTAAGGATATAATAAGTTTTTAATCGTGGAGAAGTGATACATATATATGTGAGACACGGATTATTAAAAATGTATCAATTGTTAGGGGAGACACCTTATCAACACAACATAAAAAAATGTCTGGTATGAACTTGAGACTTGATCTTCGTGATTTAATTTCAAAAATCGGTGATAATGACGACGACGACGACAACAACAACAACAACAACAACGATAATGGTGGTAATGATGATGATGATGCCGAACAACAAGAACAAGAACAAGAACCATTAGAAGCTGTAACAGGTGAATTCGGCTCTTATAATGCTGTTACAACAACAAAATTATATAAAGATAAGCTCAAGTCAGTTTTTGCATCCAAGGTTCACCTCAATCATATCATCCAACAAATGAAATATCTTCCAGTCAACCATATCCAAACTATCCAAATTCCTATTATTCAAATCTTGGGAATGAGCTGCTATATCTATTCTGTTTCCATTGTTGACAAAAAAGTATATTGTGTTCAAGATGTATGCAACTTTGTTTACCCAAGAACGTTACCAGAATTGGCGGACAAAGGATTCGAAAAGATGGTGAGCTGTATTTACAAAGTCAAGGTAAGATATGAATTTAGGTTGATACTATTCGATGACTTATTTATAACCGTAAAAAACCTAACGATATACACTTCTTTTCACTTATGTCATATAGGAAATGATTGATAACATTCGTGATTGTCAACAAAACTATTCAGAATCAAATGACAACGACATATCTCGATTATATAGTGAAAAGAAAAAGAAGAATAAAAAATATGTCAATCCAAATGAATTCTTATCTGAATTGGTCAGTGTAGAAGAAGAAGGACAAGAGTAGTAGTGGTATCAAATATATCATCAAACATCAAACAAATAACAAATATGATAACAGATAAAATTGATGTACGTATTGTTTTATTCCCTCCCACCATGTAAATATATCCAACATGTACATATTATATCTTTTTTTAAAGTTTTTATGATATATATACATCTATCCATATAAAACCATTAGTTATATACAAGTCTTTCTGGGATTACCTTTGAGCCCATATCAAATAATTATCATACTGTATTCAAGATCTGTAGTATCATACGTACTATTATTCCAAATCTTTTTTTTTTTCATGTGTTTTCATAATTTATCTTATCGATTGTCTTCTTTCATTATTTTTCTATTATAATTATTGCATCAAATGATTTGAAAATAAAACATGATTTGAATATATAACGAACGTGGCTACTACTACGTATCATATGTAAACACCTTTTTCACCGATATATATATATATTCCCAAAGTTGTATGAAAAACGAAAACAAGTCAATCAACTATGATATTCAATAATTTTCATACTTCTTTATTCTTATTTTAAAAAATTAATGTGTGATCGACTTCTGTATGTTATTAGTATTTACGTACCACCTTCTCTTTTCCATCGATATCTATTGGATATTCACCTAAATCATAATATAAAAAACAGTGAAGAACAAATCGGAATGAATCCAGGAAAATAGAATTCTGACATTTTGCATGACAATAATCTAAAAGTGACAATTAAAAACAAACAAACAAAAGTGGACCCGATTCTGATTATGCAAATATTTTTTCAGGTAAAACTCACTCAAATTATTCTGACATTGTTCACACTTTTAGTTCTCTTTTTTATCTAATCGTTTCTTTTAATCATTGATTAAATAAGAATAATATCATAATTCTGTACGTAGAAGTACAAAAATAATTATAAACCCATTAATTTTTTATAACTCATATTAAAATAAAAGAAAAGATTATGTATACATTATTTAGTATTTGATTACGTAAAATTAAAATGAAAAATCGGCATTAACTTCCTGAGGTAATAATCTGGAATTATAGAAAAAACGAGCGGTAAAAGATTAACTTTTATATATCTACGCAAGATCTCTTTTTTTTTTTTTTGCTTGGCAAATCAAATGATAACCATGCGATTGTAATATTATCATATGTTGTAATATTACATGATAAATCCGTTACACTAAATGAAACATAAATGATTAATCAATGCCATATTTATTGTCTAAACTCAATTAATAAAATTACACAGTCAGCACATTCATGAAATAATAATACTCTCGCTGTTTTTTTTATTTTATTTTTTACGTACACACGTTAAATTTGAATATTTACACAAGAAAAGTTGAAAGCAGGTCTTCCTCTTCTTCCTCCAACTCATCATCACCAACAACAACAACGATAATAATAATTTTTTTAAAAACCAAAAAATAATATATCACAGTCTTTCAGAGGTAAAGATAACAAAAGTTTCTATTAAAGTGGGATTGATTATATGATACTTAGAATAATAATAATAATATTTACTTACGAATTGATTATATTTAGTGTTCAGGATACTCTTATAATGAAGGGAATTCAAAGGGACAAAATATTTTGATCCTACTACTATATCACTACTACGTACTACTTTAAATATCATAACTTTTACTTATATACAGTATATTATTATCATCACTACTATTATATATTGTCACTAAATCATCATCATCGCCACTACGTACTGTATACTATTACCATAATTACTACATCACTATCTTTATCAATCGCTTATCATTATTGTAATATTCTTAATTAACATACCAACATTTCTTTTCTTTATTTAAAATAACAATTTATTTTATTATATTTGCGTACTCCTTTCACCATCCATTTTTTTCTTATACTTATAATAAAATATATCATATACTGTATAATTGATTACAGTATTATGATATTGGGGAATAATATACAACAAACAGATAAATACTTTTCTTTTCATGGCCAATAAAAAAAAAGTCAATGATAGAAATTACATTGTAAAATCATTGGCTAGATGAGTGTTTATGTTTTTAATATAAAAGTACTATTATGGGATAAAAGCATTCTTTTGTTGACAAGTTTTATTTTACGTATATCATATCTCATAATTTCCTTTCTCTTTTATCAATCTCCACGTTGTATATATGCACACACACACACACACATGATAAGTATAATGAATGTATGTATGTATGATTAATACATTATAATCTTATAAATTGATACAAAAAAAAAGAGATCATAAAAAATACCAAACCTGTTATAATAATAACAAATATAAGTCAACAAAGATTATTTGGACAAAAAAAATCTTTTTTTTTTTGTTCTAATCTGTACATTTTATAAACATCATTGGCTTTTATTACTATATTTATCCTAACTTTTTTTTTTACAATCTGGCATTCTTGGGGAAGTACTTCATAGCCTATTATTATAATCATTAAAAATTTATACAAGTTTTAGTTAGTATTTATATTCCATTTGTTGCTATTGTTCTTATTGGTATATTAGAGTAAGAGAAAGAAAAACTTTTTTTTTACCTGTCGTACACCTAAATCACTCATAATTTCTTCAGATCCACCAAGAATAGCAGCGAATTTGTAAGTTCTTTGGAAAGATTCAATGGATCGACCCATACCAGTCTTAGTAATACCTCTACCACCAAAGATTTGACAAGCATCATCAGAAACATTATGAGCTACACGAGTAGCTTGATATTTAAGCAAAGCAATTGGACCAGCAAGTTTTTGAGATTGTTCAAGGTAAGGCATATTACACATTTGATAAGTAATATTTTCAAGCCAGTTTTGAACTGGTTCAAGTGAAGAAATCTAATAGTAATAATAAAAAAAAAAGTTAATGCAAAAATTATTATTTTCATTATATGTTATAAATAATGATATAATGGTTACCATAGCACCAATCTTTGCACGAATGACAGGTTGATCGATTAAACGCTTGCCAAAAACTATTATAAGTATTTGTTTTTATGTTAATATATATAATAATACAAACCATGGCAACAAACTCTTGTGTGTGTGTGTATGTGTATTTTTAATTAAAAGATATCTTACCTTTACGTTGATTTGCCCACTTCATACTATTATATAGGAAAAGAAAAAAAAGATATGTTAATAATAATTATAAATAACCTATATATTATATATCAGACTTACCATTCTTCAATAATCATACGAGTGGATGCAATAATTGAACAGCAAATGTACCAACGTTCGTGGTTGAAGCTATAATATATGAGTTGAAAGAGAAATAACATATAATATTAGTTTATCAGTATTTCACATTGTTACTATCCTAATTTTTTTAAAAAGGGATGAAACGATCCAATCTTACTTGTACATAATGACTTGGAAACCTTGACCTTCTTTACCAAGAATGTTTTCAACAGGAACCTTAACATTTTCAAAAGTAATGTAGGAAGTACCAGCAGCAGAAGAATATGAAGTCTTAATACCCTTGGTTTCAAGACCTTCTTGACGTTCAATGAAAAGCATAGTAATACCCTTTTCAGTACGAACAGCAACACTAAAGTAATCAGAGAATGTACCATTGGTAATCCACTATAATAATAATATTATTATTATTTTCTCCTGTTAGTTCATTTTTCCCCTATTTACTCATTTTCTTTTAAAAAATAAATCCCACAATTCATAAAAAATATATTACCTTCTTGACACCATTCACAATAAAATGTTTCCCATCTGGAGTAAGTTTAGCAGTAGTACGAATTTTTGCTACATCAGAACCAGTATAAGGTTCAGTGATAGCCAAACAAATACGTTTACGACCCAAAAGAACTTCAGGAACAACACGTTCTTTCAAATGAGGAGGACCAAAGTTGAAAACAGGTGGTAAACCAATGGAATAACCAGAAGAAATACCATCAACAAAACCAGGTGTACCAACACGTGCAGTTTCTTCGTGAGCAATCATTTCATGGAAATAATCAAAGTTTTCAGGCTTAATACCACCAGGTAATTTCAATCCCTTAAGCCAGGGACCAGGACCAATTTGAGATGCCAAAACACCTTCTTCACCCAAAAATTTGTAAAGTTCAAGAGTAGGTGCCTTATTTAATTCTTCACTAATAAGAGCTTCAGGCTAAAAAATAATAATAATAATAATAATAATAATAATATGAGAATGATTATATAACATTTAAACAATTTTTTTTTAATTTTTTTTTTTTTACCTTAACGTCAGCATAGAGTTCACGGAGTGCTTGGCGGAATTTAGTATGGCTCTCACTATTATCCATTTTTTATAAGAATGAAATTTTGCATAATCTTAGTGAGTAAAATCACAATTTTTTCAAATAGTTTTTTAAGAAAAAAAAATTACTTACTTAAAGTAAGGACTCTTGAAACCCATCCAATAACTAGGTTCAGCATATGGAACCTTAGACAAATCACCAGGTTTAGGAATGGCAATCTTGGGTGATTCATTTTCAATTGTACCAATCTTGAGACGAGGAGCATACTTGACAATGACTTCTTGACGATGAAGACCATAAAAGTCATCTAATAAAAAAAAAAAGATAGAATTATAAGAAAAACAATTTTCCCCTCTCTCATTATTTTATTTCTTATAAGATAGTATTATTTATTATTTACCTGTCACGTCCTTGCCACCATATTCAATCAAAAGTTGAGCACCACCAGGATGCATATCAGCAAAAGTAGTTACATCATACACTTCAGAATCGATGATAATCCAACAATCATCTTCAGATGTATGTTTTGCAACTTCTGCACGAGTAAATACTTTAAGTTCTTTAGGCATGATGAGTGAACAAGAAGAGAGAGAGAGGGGGGGTGATATCGAATTGAAAAGAAAAAAAAATGTGGGGAAAAAAAAAAAAAAGGAGGAAAAGTAAGTTTTTATTTTATTTATTTTTTTTTTGTTACCACAGTTACAATATTGTTGTGTAAGTAACATGTGAAATTTTTGTAGCGGAGTAACCCATCTGTTTTATTTGTTTGCTTCAAATCATCGGCACATCATGCAGAAAAAAAATACATTTTATATTTTGGAAAAAACAATCATTTATAAAGGAAAAATACCCTCTATTTTCTTTTAAAAGTCATTATAATTGTATCTAATTATAATTGATTTAGTTAATCATTATGTTTAGTGAATATGCAATTATAAATGTATAATTTTTATTTATTTATTTAAATGTTATTTATGAACTGTTTTATAGTAATAAATAATGCTTATTCAGCAAATGTTCTGGTGTGTGAAAACACCCATTAACAATCAGTTCATTTTTTTTGTATACATTTACATTCACTTTTTTTTTAACTTGACGTATAAATATACATATATATTGTATTTATGGGTTATTGTAAGTAATACAATAATGTTTAATCTACTCTTTTATGTGTAAATTGAAATGGGAGCAAAAAAAAAATGGAGTTAGCCAATCATGTTTATTTAAAAGAAAACAAATAAAAATAACAATGTGACATAATCATTCAATATATAAAGCATATGTGTAACTTTTGATTATTGATAAAGCATAAATACTACTCACGTGCAATCTATTTGTGTACTATGTTTTTTACACTCAAAAAAAAAACATTTCAGTGCATACAGTTCTTGCTTCTTTTTTAAATTTATATATACTGCGTAATTATATTGATTTGATGTAAGAAAAAAGAGTCCAATCAAATATATCATGCACATAAAAATTAAAGAATCAATATTGACATTCCGTTGATATAAACAACCATGCTAACATACATAACATCATATGTATTTCAGGGACAATAAAAAAAAAGAATTATAATTAAAGAAATAAACTGCTTTGGCACTATTATATACTAACTTTCTAACTTCACCATACTAAAACCGATTACTGCTCATGGTGATATAGTTTAAGTGACACAACTATAATATGGGTTAGCAGAAAAAACCGATAGAAGTTTTATGGCCTCAAAAAAAAAAAGAAATACCAAGTAGTGATTTACTGGACAACTATATTTATTAATAGTAAAGTCCATGATTTTCTCCATATATCCCTATGTTTCCTACGTACAGACAATAATGCGGCTATGGATAAAAGCAATCCATTGTCTAGCGATTTGGGTTAGAGGAACGTGACTCCAGGATTATTTACTTTTCATCATAGGTATTTAACTTTTAAAACCCGATGGTGAAATTTTAGTGAAGGAATCACATTTAAAGAGAATGACAGCATTTTATATAAGTTGATGTAAAACTTTCTATTTATCAAAAGAATAATCCATATTTCGTATGTTTCTTTTTTATAAAGAAAAAAAACGTGTTGGTCTATTGTTTCATTCAAGTATTAAATCAGTACAAATTATTTATTAGTTCATCATTTGTATAAAATATACGTAGTAACTCAATAATTAATATAACTGATGACAATAAAGACATATGTTCTTGAAGTAGGATTTATTTAATTGAAATTCATTGATATTTAATGTAAATGCCTTTATGAAACCTTACGCTTGATTTTTGGTTTTTTTTTATTTATATTTAACAAATCGCTTATTATATAACTAAACAATATAACACAAAGTATAGCTCAGTGGTGAGGTGTTCTTCATGCTAGACTGAGTCGACAATGCAGGCGGACTTATCAATGATTGACTTGAAATAATTCATTTTGATCAATTCAACTTAAAACTTCTTCCTTCTTTTCCAACCAACACTTTGTTATAATTCTGTTTACCATGTTTGGATTATGTTCACCTACATTTAACTTAACTACGTACGCGTGACACCATCTCTTATTCACACAACTGAATTCTGAAATTTTTTTTGAAAAAAAATGGGAGCGGGGAAAATCAACTCCAAGATTTATAAAGGCATTTTTTAATGATGGATCCGAGAAACCCTTATGAATTAAAGAATAAATATCCACCCGACAAAAGTAGTTTTAATTTATTTTAGAGATTGTAATTCATCTTGTGAAGGTTTTATTTTTTTTAACTAAATACGCGTTTTATTTCTTTGATAATATTGACTGGAATGATAAAGTCAAATTCCTCTTGTTAGACACAGGGTGGGATTTCGCTCGCAAGTGGTGCCTAAAAGCGGGGGGGGAGGTGTAAAAAGAAAAAAGAGGGTCTAACTAGATTCTTTTCTGTATGGTTCAGGTACTTGTGAGGCAATAGAAGGCTTTTTTTTTTTGTTGACAGTCTATACTTGACTCAGGTTCTACACTGATACATTTATATATTATTTATTAGCATTATTGTCAACACTAAAATTAATAAAAACCATAGAAGTTCATGTGAATATCCATGAGTAATTATCCCAAGATTCGTTGTAAGTTATTATTTGTAAAATATATGTTATATGGAATAAAAATAAGATGAGAAAAGGACACAGTTGTAAAAGGTTGACGAGACCCCAAAAGAACAAAGTTGAACTAAAGTTTATTTGTATCAGACCCTTATAATTGGCGGAATATATCAATATTTCTACTTTTAATAACATCATGCCAAAAAATACTACATTACCTACTACAAGATAAAAAAAAAAGATCCTGGAGTTTACTATGTAGTTAGTGCGCTTTCAGAGCATTAGTAATGTCTTTGATGTAAATATCATAATTTTTATTTTTTATTTTTTGGTTATAGTATCACACATACTTATATTTAAGCTTTTTCACACACGTTTACTGATGGATCAATACGATTACATGTTGAAAAAAAAAACTATTCGTTGTAACAAAAAAGTAATATAAATTAGAACAGCTTCTTTAATTATTCCCCCCTAAAACCCTTAGTGAATAAGTTAACTCTGGGGGGTAGAAAACAATCCTCATTGCTATACAAAGAAATATTATAATATATGTGTTAACATTTAGCGAAGCTTCTTTTTTTTTTTCTTTGTTGAACAAAAAAAAAACATTTCTATTAGAATGAGATTAATTAAATATGTTCTTAAATTATTCGGATATTATTCTCTAAGCAATTTGTTTTTTTATTCCGGTGTAAAGTATTCTTTTATTTTGTTTTCTTTTTGCAACTACTACCATATCATATAAACATTTATTGTTTTGGAAAGGGACATATGTTAAAGTACCAATGATAGTTTAGTTTGCATTATGTAAACCCATTTTCGGTCAATGAAAATTATATACAATGTGTAACTCTAAATATTTGCTTTGTCTAATTAAGGTAACTGCAACTGTAAATACAGTTATCATATTAGTTAATTCTCTTTCTCTTTCAATAGATAATAGTAGTTGTATTATACAGCATATAAATTATTGCTTAGCTACCATGAGATTCATTAATATACTATCTCATCTACTCAATAAATGTAATAATTACTATTTATGATAATCAGAAAAAGAAAGAGTTTGATCATTTTTGACATTTTTATTGTGGGTGTTACTTACACAGTGAACAAAGAACAACAACGACGAAAAGTCTTAAAATAATTATAACAGCTTATCATTATAATCTGTAGTTTTTAACCGCGGATAAAAACAACAACACGAGCAAGATGACTTTTTATTTATCTAAAAGTAAATGTTGCTAAACCATTAATATTATTATTATGGCTCTCAACATCAGATCATTTTCTAGCTAAGCTGCCAGAAAAAAAAAAAAAAAAAAAAAAAAGTCGATCATTTGGAACAACCAAGTAACTCTGATCTTTTTGTACAACAAACAACAGAAATTATAATAGTTAATTGATTATTTTTATTACTTTTAAATATGTCAAAAATTTAATAATAATCATACATGTTTCAAAAAAAAAAAATTGGAGGTTATTACATATATGTACATCCTTTTTATTTATAGTAGGATGCATTCTTTTTATAGTACCTTTTATTATGTGGAAAGTTTCCTGAGAAATTGAGAAAAAAAGTACTATATTATAAAGCAATTATTATTATTTTTTTCTGTACTAAATAATAAACTTGTACACCATCATTTCAAAATAGTTTGTAAATACATGTATATTTTTTATTATTCTACGTAACGAGTACGTAGAATTTTTTTTTTTACTTGAAAAACTATTAATAACGTAAATGAGAATAACGAGTGTACTAATTAAATAATATAGAATAAATTATTTTATTTTACTTTGTCTAACCTCCGTCCTGGGATTGTAATCTGGCACGGTGATAATATGTTTCTCGAATAAAAAAAAAATGACATTTATATACAACAGATTCGATTAAAAGAAAACATCGATGATTATTAGTTTAAACTTATTATAATCCTATCGATAAAAACCTTCTGGTTTCTTACTTAAAAAGTATATAAAAAGGGAGAATTCATTTTGTGTCTTTCAAAAACAACAACAACAACAACAACAACCACTTCTTTCTTTTCTTTAAAAGATCTTTTACTTTTTACAGTAAAACACATTCCAATCCTTTCCATCTTTCATTTTTACGTATTAAAAAAAATGATCAAATTTTTTTCTCTCATTGCATCTGTTGCTCTTCTTGTTGCTCCTACTTTGGTTTCTTCTGCATTTGTTGGAACAGATGGTACCAAGTTCACTCAAGGAAGTGATTCCTTTTATTTTGCTGGAACGAATGCTTGTAAGTAGTACTAGCTCATCAAGACATAAATATCATTTATTTTTGACACTACATATCTACCATATTAGCACATTTATATACTCACATACTACACTTTTAAACCCATCCCTGCTCCCATATTTATTATATATTAGATTACCTAATGACATCTTCTCAAACAGATGTCGATACTGTTTTTTCTGCAGCCAATAAAGCCAAACTTCCTGTCATTCGTACTTGGATGTATAATTTAGGTACAGATGATGTTTGGTTTCAACAATGGGATTCTCAAGCCAAGACAATGAAGATCAATGATGATATCAAAACTGGATTAGGGCGTATGGATTATGTTTTGCAACAAGCTGCAAAAAATAATATTAAACTCATTTTAACATTAAATAACAATTGGAGTGATTATGGTGGTATGGATTATTATGTTAAACATTTTGGTGGAAAAAATCATGATGAATTCTACACCCATGAAAAAATGATTGGTTCTTTTAAGGCATATATTGAACATGTTGCTAATCGTACAAATACATTGACTGGTACTAAATATTCGGTAAGGAAGAATATACGTATACAACTTCTATTATTAAAGTAGAAAGAGAGAGAGAGAGAGAGAGAGAGAAAAAAGTGGTTTATATATATATATATTAGCCCATCACCCATGAATCTTTTTTTTTTTACTTGGTTTTCTAAATACGTAGGATGATGAAACAATCTTTGCTTGGGAAATTGCCAATGAACCTCGTTGTAATGGTAGTGAAGGTTTTCCTGCTTCTGATAATTGTAATTCAAAAGTAACTACTGCTTGGATTGACAACATTTCTAGTTTTATTAAATCAATTGATAGGTATTAAAAAAAAAACCCCTCTATTATTATTTCTCAATTGATGAACAAACATTTGATTTCTAATTTTTAAGGGAGTTTTTTTTTTTTTTTTTTTAATTCTCATTTACTATATAGTAACCATTTAGTTGCTGTGGGTGATGAAGGTTTCTTTAATCGTCCCGGTCAAACTGAGTAAGTTTTTTTTTCTCATTATATTATACGTAACTTACTTGATGGAATCTTTTTCTTTTATATTTATGTAAATATATATATAGTTTTGAGTATAGTGGAGATAGTGGTATGGACTTTGAAGCAACTCTTGCTTTAAAGAATATTGATTTTGGTACATTCCATATTTATACTGAAGATTGGGGTCATGATGTTCAATGGGGTACTCAATATCTCAAGGTAGTAAAAAAAAAAAATGTTTTGAAAAAATAAACCTTTATACTCATTTATTCTGATATATTAGGATCATATTAAAGCTCAAAAAGATATAGGTAAACCTGTTCTTCTTGAAGAATATGGTATGGAAACTCCTGATGAACGTAAAACGGTTTTCCCTGAATGGCAAAAATTAGTTGAAACTGAAAATCTTGCTGGTGATACTTTTTGGCAAATAGCTGTTCCTTGTACTGAAATGGATCATTTCGCTATTTGTCCTAATGATACTGATTTTTCAACCCTTGTAGGTGATCATGCTTTAAAGATGGCAGCCAAGGTAAATTAAATTTTATTACGTATCATTTCATTTTTTATATTATTTATTGTAAAACTCATTTACATATTTTATCCTTTTTCTTTTATAGAACTTAAGATAAATCTATATTGAAGTACTTCTCCCATCTTATTTTTTTCTTATAAAATCTATAATAAAAATTATGTAGTAGTAGTATAAGTAGTAGTAATATAAGCCAAAATATAACAGATTAAAAACCTTTTATGAATATCTCTTCTTAAGAAATATATATATCAAAAGTTTCTTATCCAAAAATTCATGCTGTTGTAAGGGATTAAAAAAAATAATCTGGCGGATATGGTATTTTTTTTTTTACCCACTCAAAAATAAAATAAAGTAAAAAGCCCCGCTCCTAACATCTTGTAACTTTTTTTTTTCTACTTTTTAAAAAAAAAAGAGACAACTATAATAATATACCATGGGCATTTTAGAAAAAATCACTGACATTGAGAACGAAATCAAGCGTACTCAAAAAAATAAGGGTATAAATAAAAACACTAATTCTTTTTTTTTTTTTCACTTCAATAAAAAATAAAAATAAAAACTATTTTATTTTAGTTATTATAATGATCAATTTTGTTTTTTAAAAAATAAAAGATTTCTATTTGTATTATTATTATTAGCCACGGAATACCATCTCGGTTTATTGAAGGCTAAATTGGCCAAATATCGTGTTCAACTTATTGAAGGATCAAAAACAAAATCAGAAAAGGTAAAGAGTCTTTATAAATTTTTTAAGAGGGAATGGAAAAAAAAAAAAAAAAAAAAGATAGGAAACGATTTTAAAAATCTTTTGAATGTCAAAATCCTTCCTCCCTTAAAAAAAACAATAGACGCTTATTCTAATCCATCATTATGTGTGTTGTTTAGGGTGAAGGTTTCGATGTTATGAAATCAGGTGATGCTCGTGTTGTCATGATTGGTTTTCCTTCTGTGGGTAAATCAACATTATTATCCAAATTGACACCTACAGAATCGATTGCAGCAGCTTATGAATTTACAACACTTACTTGTGTTCCTGGTAAATTTACATATAAAGGAGCTACTATTCAACTTTTGGATTTACCTGGTATTATTGAAGGAGCTTCTCAAGGTAAAGGTCGTGGTCGTCAAGTCATTGCAGTCGCTAGAACTGCTGATATTGTTTTAATGATGTTGGATGCAACCAAACCAACGAAACAACGGTAAATATTATTTTTTAAAAAAAAAAAGAGGGATGAAGAAGAAATGAGTATAACTCATTTTAATTTATTGGGATTTTATGTTTATAGTGAATTACTGGAAGCTGAATTGGAAGCAGTTGGTATTCGATTAAATCAAAGTTTTCCTAATGTATCATTTAAAATAAAGAAAGCAGGAGGTATTAGTTTTAATGCTACAGTCAAGTTACATCATTTGGATGCTAAAATGGTGCATAATATTCTTCATGATTACAGTAAGGAGTCCAATGATAAAAAAAAAAAAAAAAAGGGGGGGGAAGGCAAAGGGATTGAAGATGAATAATAATTATTTATTATTATTATTATTATTATTATATAGAAATCTTTAATGCAGATATTGTTATTCGTGAAGATATTACTGTTGATCAATTTATTGATGTGATTCTTGGTAATCGACGTTATATTAATTGTATTTATGTAAGTAAAAAAAAAAAAAAAAAACCTTTATTCACTTTGCACCAAAAAATTTACTAACAAAAAAAATAAAAATAGTGTTATAATAAGATTGATCAAATTACTATGGAAGAATTAGATAGATTAGCACATCAACCCAATACAGCTGTTGTATCTTGTGAACAAGATCTTAATATGGATTTCTTAGTAGATACTATTTGGAAAAAACTTAATTTAATGCGAGTTTATACAAAAAGAAGAGGTGAATTACCTGATTTTGATGATGGTTTAATTGTACGTAATGGTGCTACAGTAGAACATGTATGTCATGCTATTCATCGAACTCTTGCTGATAGTTTCCGTTATGCTTTAGTTTGGGTAAGTTGTTTTTATTCTATTCATTATTGGCAATTTTTTTTTTTTTGATGATGATGATGATGATATTAAATAATTTATTTTTTTTTAGGGAACATCAACAAAACATAATCCACAACGTGTTGGTATTCATCATCAAGTACATGATGAAGATGTTATTCAAGTGGTGAAAAAATAAAAGAATAATTTGATATAATAAACTCATTTAAAAAAAAAAAGAGGGAGATAAATTCTCTTTTTTATGTATTATAATAATAATTCAAAGAGAGAATGATGATTTTTACTTGGTTATAAAAACAAACTTTATAAAATAAAATAAAATAAAAAAGGAAAAAGTTTTTTATATATAAAAAACTTTTCTCATGAATTAATAATTAATAAACATTACTTGTAAAAAAAAAAAAAACTACTACTAAAGAAAAAAATAAGGGGGGGGAGGGATCCAAAAACAAAACAATAATATATATAATAGAGAATAAGAAACTATTTGTGCATGAAAAAAAAAAGAGAGAGAGAGAGAAATAATCCTAATTTATGGTGCAAGTTCTGAAAGAACAACCACTTCTTGATGTTGTTTAATTTCCAATTTCATTGGTTTATCATTAATGGCTGTAGTTAAAGCTTTGACTGTACATTGCATTTCTGAAGGATGAGTGGCAACTAATAAATAAATGATGAATAAGAATTTACAAATATTAAAAAAAGTAAATATATTTTGTTTATCTTACCCCAATGAACAACACAGACAACAATAGAAAGATCAAGAGCACAAATAGTAGAAGCAATTAAACCACGTTCTTGACCATTGAGACCAATAAGAACACAATAATTGACAACTGCAGTTAGCATAGAAACGACGGTAGCAACAATACTTCTTTTTGCCATGATACGTAAAGAAGTTGCTTGATGAGCTGTTTGTTGTGCAGTATTTGGAAATAAAGCATACTTGATAAAAATACCCGTATATAATGAAGATATAAGAATATCATAAGTTAAAGTAGCAGCTGATGCAGGAAGTTGAAAACCAATGGTACAATGGAATGGAGATGTTTCTGATACTTGAGTATTTCGATAAATAATCATTAAAACAATTAAAGCAATATAAGGAAGTAATAATGCTAAATTGATTAAATATAATGCAGTACGGAAACGTGATGTTTTAGGTACAGATGTGATATAAATCTAAGTATATATATATATATATATATCCATGAATAAGATAATCTTATATCTCTTAAAGAAATAAAAAAATAAATGATTACCTTTTCAATAAAATAAAGATATAAAAAGAGTTTTGCAATATTATAAACAATAATACAATTATATAAACTTAGTGAACAAGAAATATAATTGCCATTATTGGTACTTGTAGCCATACAAGCAATAATATTAAATGCCCATGTTGCTGTATAAAGACACAAAAGTAAACCACGAACATAATAAACAGGTCGTTCAATACTAGCTGCTTTACGACCAAATAAAAGTGAAACAGCTGTAATACATGCTACACTGATAATTTCAGAAACAATTTCAAGATCGTCAGGAGTATACATTGTAAATAGATAGATAGGGATTATTCGTTCGTTCGTTCGTTTCTTTTTTTTTTTTTGTAATGGAATTTAGGATAATAGTTTCTTTTTTAAAAAAAAAAAAAAGAAAGAGAGAATATAATTGTTTGAATAAAAAGTTATTTATATATAAGGCTGTTTGTTGTTTGATTCAAAAGGTGGATAGTAAGTTGTTATATACAATATTATTTCCTCCTTCTTTTTTTTTTTTTCTCGCACGCAAGTAAAAAATAAAAAGATACAAGTCCAAGGACTAATATATAGGAGTTGATGAGGTTTTTTGTTTTGAATAAAAAAAAAAAAAGTTGCCCGGGTATAATCAAGGAGTATATATATAATATATATGCTGCTATATGGTAAGAAGAAGGGGGAAGAGAGACACAAACAAAAAAAAAAGGAAGGAAGAAAAAGAGAAAGGAGAAAAAAGAGAGAAAGGTTCTCACTTTTTTTTTTTTTTTTTTGACGTATGACAAAAACACGGATTTCTTTTTTTTTTCGGGGGGGAAAGACTTGAAGTTCTCTTTTTTTGATTTAAACACGCACACACTTGAATTTATTTGATAGCAATAAAGCTTCTTTCTTTATAAACAAACAAAATACCCAGCGACTTTTTTTTTTTTGTACAACGTTTTATAAAAAGAAGAAGCGCGCCTTATAAAAATTATAATAAATGTATGCCGATCTGTGCACTTTTTTTTTTTTATTTTAGCTCCGTTTAACAATTACAACAGACCAAGTAACGTTTTTCTTTTATAAGAGAAGGAGGATATATATACCCTTGAAAAAAAGTGTTGTTAGTTTTGTGACAATTGGGTTTAATTGAAGGGGAGTAAAAAACTAAAAAAGGTTGTTTTTTTTGTCGATCCTTTTTTTTTTTTTTTTTTTTACCATGTAAAAACTTATTTATGGGGTTAAAGAATAGTTATCACCTATTCATCGTATGACTTCTTTATTATTTGATTTACTTTTTTGATGATGGATTTTTTTTTTTTAATCGGATGAAAGAATGATATGCATAATCTTATTGAAAAATGTGAGTCTGAAAAAAAAGTGGGACTCCCCCACTTCTTTGGTCTGCACGATAAAACTATTTTTTTGATTTTCCGCAAAAAAAAAAAAAAAATGGTGTGTTTGGGTTGTTTAGCATAACAATAATAAACTTTTTACCATGCGGGTTTAAAAAAGTAACATTTTGTGTGACCACTTGTTCTATTTTGTTTTTTGTTATAAAGTAAGCTTATCTCTTTATTTGATCAAAACATCTTTTTTTATTATTATTAAATCAATGGAGTGAAATTGACCCCACTTGTTTTATATATAAATAATTGATTGACGTTTCTTATCATTATATAATTATTTGAAATCATTGTTTTGTTTATAATAAAAAACCCCAAAACGAAAGATGGGGAACAATAAACTTAAATGCTACGAAACCTGTTTTCTTACAAAATAGGAAGGATGAATGCCTTTTTTTTTTTTATTTTTTTGTTTTGAATTAATAAACGACTTTTAAAGTTGAATTTTATTTAATTTCCCTCCCTTTTTTGCTATAGTTAAAAAAAAACAGTTAACTTTCTCATTGTTTGTTATTTAATTAACATAAGAATTCATTTCTATTATAAAGATTACTGCTAAAATATCTCATCTGATTCAAGTATCAATATATATCCATGGATACAAACTATTTTTATATATACAAGGTCCGCGTCTTTCAATATGACTAAGATATTTTTTTTACACCTTTTTTTTTTTTTTTTTTTTTTACAAAAGGTGTAAAATAAATACTTCATTATTAAAAAATGAGGTTCACATCATTAACACCATTATTAATATATATAGCCACTCTACCCATTTTATTTTTCATAACAACTGGCATTTTACATTCTATTTTATTATATTTTCATGCATTAGGATTAGCATGGCAACTATTTCAATGGTTTCAATCTTCTTCATCTATACAACAAAAAGACATGTATAATTTTCGTAATGTTATTTTTAATTTGGAAATACCACCTAAAACACTTTGGTTTAATATGGGATTATGGTATGATACGAATAATAATGACAAACAAGAACAAGAACAAGATATGAAATATTCAGTTGCATGTGAACGATTAGTAGAAGCGGTCCTTAAAGAGATAGAAATGAAACCTGGTAGTCGCGTATTAGGTAAAAAAAAAAAAACTTCTTTAAGCAGTTTATTTGAAATAAGAATTTCTAACTTAAAAATATGAATTTATTATTAGATGTAGGCTATGGTTGTGGTGATTCTTGTTTTTTATTAGCTGGTAAGAAAAAAAAAATAGACATCTTACAAATATTAAACTTTGGACCCTTAACAACTATTTATTTTATTATTTTAGATCGATATGGATGTAAAGTTACGGTAGGACGAAATCCCTTCTCTCTCTCTCTCTCTCTCTCTTCCTCTCATCATCTTTTTTAAACTGATTATATAATTTTTTTTTTTTAATTTAGGGTCTTACAAATGAAAAAAATCAATGGGATATATCTAAAAAAAGACTTGTTGACACCAAGAAAAAAAATATACAAGATCGTATTCAATTGATATATGGATCTGCTACAGATGATTTGAAACAAAAGAATGTTGATCCATTTTTATTTGATCATATTTTATCCATTGATTCAGCTTATCATTATATAACAAGATGGAAATTTTTAAAAAATGCAATGACGTATCTTGTTCCCCATGGTACTTTAGGTTTGTACGACCTAACCATTCATCCAAACCTTCTTGATAGTTTCCATAACAATAATATTAAAAAGTATATGATTGAATTATTGGGTCATTATCTATTGAATATTCCAAAAGAAAATATGGTAACGGCTGAACAGTATCATGATCAATTAATCACCATGGGATATGATCAAGTGATAGTAAAACCTATCGATGGTGATCGTGTGTTTGGTGGTTTAAGTCGATTTATTCAACGTCAATATCAAGAAGCTGAAGCATGGGATATATTACCACCTTTTAGTAATAGACTATTTATGTTATTTAGTATATCATTATTTAATTTATTAGCAAGAAAACAATGGATTGTTCCTGTCATTGTTAGTGCACGTAATAAAAAAAAATAATAAAAAAGATTGAAACATCCCAATTTTTTTTTTTTTTTGAGTGTGTGGGGGGATCCCTTATTTACCTGCAAAAATAAATATAACGGGTATGACCGGGAGTTCATCCGAATCCTCCGAAATTTCCTGGATAAAGTTTTTTGAGTTGTAAAAAAAAAAATTTCATACTTTTAATTGGGGGTTTTGCATATATTATTCATTTCGTCTCTTTGTGTGTAAGAACGGTTAAATTCATCTTTTGTTTGTTTGTTTGTTTGTTGTTGTAAAGCTTTATAATAAACATAGAAATGAACTTTATAAACTTTTATATTATTTTACTGACAGACTAAAAAAAAAAAAAAAATCAATGAGGTTTAAAATACATTTCTATAATAATAATAATAAAAAGAGGGATGTTTATTTAAAATAATTAAATAAGCAAAATGATATCTGACCTAAGCAACTCTCATACTTTCTATTTCAAATAAAAGAAACAAACGGGCATTGCCGGACTTTTTAAAAGTAAAGAATTCCGTTATTTTCCAACCGTAGTTGGAAAACAATCAACCGAATCTCACTTTCTCTCTCTCACTCACTCACTCTCTCTCTCTCTATACCCAGCAAACCCCGGCTTTTTTTTTTTTTTTTGTTACGAAACCACACACGTTTTCCCACTTCTTTTGTTTCTTCTTCTTGTTTCTTTTTTAAATCGAGTCCTTTTTTTTTTTTCAAAAAATAGAACGGGTTCTTCATTACATCCTCTTCCTCCCTTCTCTATTTTCTTTTTCTCTCTCTCTATATATATATAACATAATGCAGTCTTCTCGTATTGCTCCCATGGCTATGCGTTCATTGTCAGCTTCTGCTCGTCGTGTCGTTTCTCGTCATGCTACTACTACTTTTCATCAAGCTACTAGAAATTTACATGTTCAAGTTCCTAGTGCCATGTACATTCGTTCTGATCGTCTTAGGTTTGTTTTATTTATTTATATATAAAGAGAGGGTGGTTGGTGAGGGGGAGATATATATATATATATATATATATATATAGTTATTATTATTCGCATAAGTTAAATAGATGTTGTCATACTAAATATTTCTTTTTTTATTATTATAATAATAATAATAATAATAATAGTCACTCTTCTTTAAATAAGGGTGTTGCTCATACCCAAGTTAGATATTATGGTAAGAAATAGATATATAAAAATATACGCGTTTTTTTTTTTTTTTTGGTTTTAATTGGTTTTTCAACTGAACATTTTTTGGGGTGACGTTTTATTTTATTTTATTTTTTTATTTTCATAATAACAAAATAAAATAAATTAGCTGACAAGGTTGTTAAGGTTCCACAAATGGCCGAATCTATTTCTGAAGGCACTTTGAAGCAATGGGTTAAACGTAAGTTTTATTCTTAGAATAATAGATTTTATTTTTATGGGTCGTGGAAAAAAAAAAAAAAAAAAGATGTGATAGGGTGGAATTTTATTAAGAGGGGATATGAAAAATTTAAATAATAATAACAATAAAATATATATATATATAAAATATAGAGGTCGGTGAATTTGTTCATCAAGATGAAGAAATTGCTACTATTGAAACCGATAAGGTGGATGTTACTGTTAACTCTCCTGCTTCTGGTACTATTATTGAAGTATATGCTCAAGAAGAAGATAATGTTGAAGTAGGTGCCGATTTCTTTAAATTGGAATTAGGTGATGCACCCAAGGAAGGTTCTGCTCCTCCACCTAAAAAGGAAGAAGCTCCTAAACAAGCTGAAGAAGAAACTTCTAAGCCTGTTGAAGAAGCTCCTAAGCAACCTGCTGCTGCTGCTGCTGCTGCTCCTGCTCCTGCTCCTGCTCCCACTCCAGAAGCACCTAAACCCGCTGCTCCTAAACAAGCTGCTGCTCCTCAAACTATCTCAGAAGAGGATAAAAAAGTAATTGGTAGCCGTAGTGAACATCGTGTCAAGATGAATCGTATGCGTTTACGTATTGCTGAACGTTTGAAGCAATCTCAAGATACTGCTGCTTCATTAACTACATTTAATGAAATTGATATGACCAATTTGATGGCTCTTCGTTCTGAATATAAGGATGCTGTTATTAAGAAACATGGTGTTAAATTTGGTTTTATGTCTGCTTTTGCTAAAGCTTCTGCTGTTGCATTAGAAGAAATTCCAGCTGTGAATGGTTCTATTGATGGTAATGAAATTGTTTATCACGATTATGTTGATATGAGTATTGCTGTTGCTACACCCAAGGGTCTTGTTACTCCTGTTCTTCGTAATGTTGAAGATATGAGTCTTATTGATATTGAAAAGAGTATTGCTCATATGGGTCAAAAGGTAAAGAAAAAAATATATATATAACTTCTTTTTACTACCCAAAGGAAAAAAAAAGTGTGTATATATTGATACATACTATTATTATTTTTAATTTTTAGGCTCGTGATAACAAGATCACCATTGAAGATATGGCTGGTGGTACTTTTACTATTTCTAATGGTGGTGTTTTCGGTTCATTGATGGGTACTCCCATCATTAACTTGCCCCAAACTGCTATTTTGGGTATGCACGCTATTAAGGAACGACCTATTGCTGTCAATGGCAAGGTAAGGATTTTAATATAGGAATATTTAAGGGATAGAAGAGGAAGGGAGAGTTAAAAAGAAAAGAAAAGAAAAGAAAGAAAGAGAGAGAGATAGTCAATGGAATGAAATATAAGTTATGCAAAACTAAGGATACAAATCATTTTATTTTATTTTTAGGTTGAAATTCGTCCTATGATGTATGTTGCACTTACTTATGATCATAGACTTGTTGATGGTCGTGAAGCTGTCACTTTCTTGGTTCGTCTTAAGGAAATGGTTGAAGATCCAAGACGATTCCTTCTTGGTGTTTAAATAAGTAATTTACTTTTTTAATTTTGTCATTTTGTGTTCTCTTTTTTTTTTCCTTGTTTTCTTTATCTCACACACACACACACACATCCTACAACATACACAACACATTACAACACGCTCACTTATATAAACATGATGTCTATTTCTTTTCGTTTTACACGCACAAACAAACAAACAAAAACACAATTTCAAATTCAAAAACAAAAAACCTTTCCCCCCCCGGTCCCCATTGTATTTAATAAAACTCTTAAACAACAACAACAAATTCATATGATCATTAGAATTTTTTTTTTAATATTAAACAAAAAAAAAAAGAGTGAATCATAATGATGTAACAAGAAAGGGAAAAAGGGGGGAGTATATATATTATTTATAAGGTAGATCGACCTTTTATAACAAAGTGGAGGAAGTGATTATTTATTTTTTTCCACGGTTTATTATGGTTTTTTTTTTCTGTCACACCTATGAGATGAATGGGTGGGGGGAAACCCCCAAAGTAGTTTAAAAAACTTCTTTTTCCTAATAATTGATTCGTATATGATTCGTAGGGAAAAATAAAAAGTAAATAATTATTAACTTTATTCTAGTTAAATCAAAAATATAAATTTTTCTTTATATAAATATAAAAAGATACTTAAAGAGTGCGGGGGGTGGGGGAAGAAGAGAGAAAATTAATCATTTGTAATTTATATGTACAAGTTTACCCAAAAGGTTGTTGTTAAGGTAAGAAGGTGGGGGGGAATATTTACAAAAGAAAGGAAGGGGGGTGGAGAATTAAAAAAAATAAAAATCAGATAGCATAATTAGGTGTTACTCTAAGTCTAATTGTTCTTGTAGGATATTCAACAATTAATGATTCAAATTCTTTTGATTTAGGTGACATGATAGAAGAAGAAGAAGAAGATGATGATGATGATATATTTGATAATGTACTATCTTGAGAAGAAGAAGATGAACGACGTTGACGACGTCGAGAAGGAGAAGTGACAACAAAAGTAAACCAATCTAAACTAGTACGACTTGATGTATTACTTGATAATGATGATGATTTATTATCATAAAATAAAGAAGATGAAAAAGAAGTGCGTTGTTGTTGTTGTTGTTGAATATCATGATTCGTTTTATTTTTTGTTGAACCAGCAACAAAAGCGCCCACACGTTTAGAAGTAGATAAAGAATTAAAAAAGAATTTCATGTCTGTTTTTTTTTTGTTTGATTAAAATAAAAAGAAGAATCGATTCTCTTTTTGCTGTTGCTTTTTTTTTTTTTTTTATTATAAAAAAAATTAGGGAGGTAAAATGAAAAAAATGTGATATATATACCCACACTATTTCTTATTTGCGCGCCCTAATGCAGGGTGTTTCTCCCACGGATGATCCTCAAATCATCCGAATGTTATAGTGCCAAATAAATAAAAAAAAAACTCACCATCCCATTCATATAAATCATAGACACGACCTAAAAAAAAAAAAAAATTATTTATTAACAAGATATATATTATTTTATATTTACAAAAACACTTCATTTACTATACAAACGGTTAAAAAAGACTTGGTTTATATTTTCCCTTAAAAGTCCCTTAAAAATAAATATTAAACTCCCATGATCCATAATTTTGGTTTCCTGTTTTTCTTTTAAGTGATTCATATGTACGTACGTAGTTTAATAAAAAGAAAAATTCTCGTCCTTCTTATATATATTTATTTTTTCAGAATAATAATGTTATATTCAAGGTTAAGAAGCCAAAAAAAAAAAAAACTTATGGTGTTAAAAGAATTATCTGTACATATTATATATATATATATTACTATTACGTATTATTCTATGTGTAATTCAAAAATCAAGTATTAATCTGAACCATGGGGAGCAAATAAGGGGGGGGGAAGTGGAAGAAGGCGGAGGAGTGTTAGAAAAAAAAAAGTTATACTTTATTAAAAAAAAAAAAATGATATACTGTAATGTTGTTGTTGGGGGATATAAAAAAAACAATCTTATCATTAAAAATCGCTATTGTTTATTACAAAATGAAAACAATAGTTGTATCTTTTTTTTTTTTTTTTTTTGCATAATGCAGATAAAATACATTGTTAATAAATAATCTGAGAGATAAATATTTAGTACGTATGTAGTAGATGTTAGAGATAAACGTATATAATGTAAAAAAAAAATCGAGTTAGTAATAATAATATAATGCAGGGTATAACTATAAATCTCCTTTTCTTTTATTTTTTCTTTTGATCGTCTACAAATGAAATAATAAAACAACTAGCTTGCTTATTTATATGAACAAATTTATACTAGACAATATACATATATAAAATTACTATCTACTAAAAACTGAAAGGGTATGTTTCTCTGTTGATCAAAAAAGTAACTACTATGATATCATATATATATATGTGTGAGTTTCTATCTATTTTAATCATTATCAGTTTTTATTATAATATATAGAGTCACCCACATGGTTGAAAAAAAACGTATTTGTATGCACGTAGTTCGATCTTTATACATTTTGTCCGTGTTATATAGTATCAAACAACACTGTTTTATCTCTCCTCCACCCCCTCCTTTGCCCTTTCCCTTCCCTTTATTATTATTATTATTATTACGTATTTCTTATAGAAATATAATGTGCTTAGAAGATTATCCTTATATCTGGGTTTTTTTTTCCAACAGTCTTGAAAAACAACAAAAACAAATCAATTCAATAGATTAAGCTTTTTTTTCGTTTTTTTTTTTTTTTTTTTATCCACTCCCAATCAAAATCGATTATTATTTGTCTAACCTGTTTATTTAACAAATGGATCAATTTATTTCATGTTTCAAGGGTTCTTTATAATTGAATAAAGGAGAAATGAGAGGAAAAAAAAAAAAAAAAAACTCTAAATTTCATATATATTTTTAGTTTTCTAAAACTTTTCTGTTCTTTATTCTCTCTCTCCTTGTTTTTTTTTTTTACTTTTTCTTTTTATTTATGGGCATCATGACTATGATCTATTATGTAAGAGTGTAGTTTCTTTATACCTGTGTGATTATTTTCTTTTTTATTTTGTTTTGGTCATTTATAGACAGAATGTATGTTGTCATCTTGGAATATTCTCAGATGTTCTTTTTTTTTTTTTCTTGGATATTGAATTTATGACAGGAATAACTTCCATAAAATTCGAATCCCCCCCCCTCCTTTTTCACGCACACACACATATATATACACACTATTCATTTGATATTTAGGATGTAATGAAGAAGCTGTGAGGCTTCTATATCTACAACCCCTTCTTTCTATATATTCTTTGTTTCTTGTGCTTTTGATTTTTATTTCTAAGCTTATTTAACAGGATATTTAGCCATTGAATACTTTGTTTTGACAATAAAAGTCATCTTGTGTATAATTAAATAGATATCTTGAGTTACTTCATAAGTTTGTATCAATAAGTTCGATTTATTTGGAATATGATAATATAGAGTATTTGATAACTGTAAAAAGAATTATTTAAAAAAATGTAATTGTCAATACAAAGATAGATTGTTATTAGATAAAAGAGCGAGATCACTCTAATTATTATGTTACTGTTTCTTTATTATGTTTGATACAATGATGTAAATTGAACTTATTGATACAAACTTATGAAGTCCATGGTGGGAACTCAAAATATCTATTAAATTATACACACGATGATTTTTACTGTCAAAACAAAGTATTCATTTCAATGACTAAATATCCTGTTAAATATTAAGCTTAGAAAAAAAAAATCAAAAGCACAAGAAACAAAGAATGTATAGAATATATGGAAGAATGGCTGTATATAAAAGTTTTATAACTTCATACTCTAAAGATGTGTCAAATTTTGCTTTGTGGCAGGAGAAATATTCAAATCTTATGGACTTTATTGCCGTCATACGTAAATTTGACATTCAAGAACCAAAAAAAAAAGTTACACCAGGAAATATGAAGTCTGTTTAGGAAGAATAAAAATCGTTACACTAGGATAGGTTATGGCTTGTACAGCTGTGTACACATAACAATGGAATCTTATTAAGAACAAGAAAAAAAATCGTACACGCGCGTATAGAACTATATTTTTTCCAATATATTGAATAACAATTATTGAGCTCTTTTCATCCATCTTTTTCGCCCCTTTTAAAGTCAATGGAACTAATGAATATAATTATATGTCTAAAAATAGGAGAAATGGATACTGTTACTTTTCTTTAGTGTGATTGTTTATTAATAATAACAGTATAAAAATGGGAAAAGACAAAGGAGAGAGAGAGAGAGAGAGTAAGATTATTATGATTTTTTTTTTTAAAAAAAAAAAAAAGTAATAAAAAGTTAGGAAGGATTTACATTATATATTACATTTCATCCAATTTTTATTATTATTATTATTATATCTCACAAATGAGTACATCGACAATTACGACTACAATAATATTGTGTACCTAAAAATTAAATAAAATAAAAGAAATTAGATATCAATTCATTTATGTATATATTTAAAATGTTTTTGTTTATATACATACTATATCTTTGATAACAGTCTGTGTTATAACGACTATATAATAGAAAAGAATTATTTGTTACCATTGTTAGTTTATGATCACATATTACGCAGGTATAAATTAAAAAGATACTGATTATGCATAGCTTTTTTGTATAAAATTCACTCCAAAAAAAATAAATAAATATAAATATAAATTTACCAATCACATGATGCATAGCGTCTACGAGTTAAACCAGCTGCTAAACCTATAATGACAGCCCCAATGACAAAACAAATTGCAAATGAAAGTAATCGACGTTTTAATGCAAGTGATCTGTTATTAGGTGGAGCATAAAATGTTGTAAAAGCATTACGAGGAGGTTCGTTGGAAGGTATGTGAGGTGTTGTTTGTGGTGTACCTCCTGAAGGTGGAGGTGGAGGAGCATAATAAGTGGGTCCTGGCTGTTGTTGATATTGTTGATAATGATATTGTTGTTGATCTGGTAGTGGCGGTGGCGGATAACTATGATTAGGTGGTTGATATGAAGGCGGTGGTTCTGAACTTGGTGGAGCATAAGTCGATGATTCACCTTGAGGATGATTTGTTGTATTATTATTATCTGTAACTTGACCCATAATTATATTATTAAAAAAAAAAAAAAAGAATTAAAAAGAAAGAAACAAAAAAGGAATTGAAATGTGAACTAAAATATTTTATCAAATATTAAAGTTGAATGCAAAAGAATGGAACAGATCCCAACCAAATTGTTATATTCTATGCTGAGCAATGTTATTAACATGGTCCGATGATAAATTGTTACACAAACGTTTTTTTTTTACCATTCTCACTATATTTAAATTAAAAATATGAATACGTATAATAATGAAACAAACATCAAGGTAATATTAAAAGATAATGATATATGATATAAAAATATAATATGAAAATTAATATGAGTTATTGAAAAGGAGGAATCCTGATAAGAGAGAGGAAATCGTGTGTATCTTTTTTTTTTTTTTTTTTAAGTTGGGTATCAAAATAACTTTTTACTTTTTAAAGGAACTTTGTTTCTTTTCCTAATATATTTTTTGTCAATTCAAATGAACTTTTTAAGGATTAAATGAATAACATTGAATCTTATTTATATTTTATTCATATCTTAGCATTTCTCCTTCTCATCCCTCCAAAAAAAAAAAAGAGGCTTCAGAAGTGACCCCATGCCACTTTTAATAATCTTTGAACAGTTATAACCTTTAAGGCTTTTTAAATACGCGTTTGATCTTGATTCTAAATAACCTAGCCCAAGCCAAGCCCCCTTCCCCCCCCCACAACTACCAAAACTGCATAGCTTACGGAAACTTGCGAAACGAACGACAACAATATCAAAAAACACTTTTGTTTCTCAACTCATATCCTAACTCCATCGACTAACTTATCTCTTTTATCCGATAACACACGAAAAACCAAAATCAAAGATATGAGTATTTTATGACGATCCCATCATGAATAATACTAAATCATAGAGCAGAATTTTTTTTTTATTTTTAAAATAATATCATTATGGAATTTACTAATGCTAAGGCCCACATTATCATTCGACTTGATATAAGTTGAAAAGGAAGGAAGAAAGTTGCGGATCAAGAATCAATTATTGTTTTTGATCCTTTAAGTCTTTGATTTAGATCAGGAAAAACACGTGATCAGGATTCGTAGTTTACTTTATTAGTAAACAATTGTTGGTATCCACAGAATTGGATTACATGAAATCATGGATTTAAATTGGAAGTACTGGTCCTGTCTATATATATTGGATAGTCTTGGAGATGGATATGAGGACACTATGTTTAGGATTGATACTATTAAAAGTGTCTCGATGTTTATTAGTGTATTACATAATAGAAAACCATGAATACTTCATCAGCAATTATAGCACTATATCAGATAGATTGGGAAAGTGACAGCATTGTTAAGAAAAAAAATACTTTGAGAGCTGTGTCGTTTATTCGCCTTTTGATGATTATTATCCGAGTAAAAGGTTTCCCCCCCCCTCGCCGTTGATATTAACAACGTAGTGAAACTGGTCCCATTGATTTGCGATGAATTTGATATCTTGCTCTCCGCAAATAGCTTTAGAGGCTATAAAAACTGTATATGTTAAAGACTTCTACAAGTATTGAGATAAAACAAGTTTTGATTTATCAAGAAGTCAAACAAAAAAAGAGTTAATGCTTTTTTATCGAACAACAGCGAACCTAGTAATGACTATATCAATTTTAAATCATTGGAAAAAAAAATTATGGTAAGGTTATTAAAATGATAGATTTATTGTTTTATTTGACACTAATATTTTTTTTTTTGAACAATGTTCTAACCGATACATTCATTGATACCATTTTTTAGAATGCCAGCGAAGCTTGTACAGAGTGGGTGATTATCATCCATTATCATTATTCGCTAGCAGCAGCGACAGTGGCAACAATAATGATCGTCACTAAATCATCCAAATGCCGGAAGCCTTCCGCCAACAATTTCATATCAACTTCATCTCAAATTCTAAACCAGGTTGGACCAAGATAGAGCAGACCGGTTACAAGTTAGATCGGAAGACCGCATCCATTCTTGGTTCTATTTGGCGACAATTTATTCCTTCTTTTTATAGAACGAGTGGTCCTAATTGTTAGTGCCACTCATATTTCTTTTGTCAAGTAGCATTGCTTTCCTGAAGAGGAGGATAGTAAGCAACCTTAATAGAATAACAATTTAATAATAATAGTAATAAAGAAACTAATTATTATTGTTTGTTCACTCTCTGTTAGCAAATAAACGGGAAATATTGACTTGTCGTTATTGTATGAGAACTTCTGAAAATTAGTCATTTAGTTCACAAGGTAGTGGAATAAGTGTTAAAGGGATTGAATGTGGAACCAAAGTCCATTGTGATAGTCCAAGAAGAATATGAGATATTAAAGGTTGTTCCATGCCAATGACAAGGACGAATTTAAAGTTACTCACCAAAAACATTCTACATTAAAATCATATGCTGGTTGAGCACTTACCACACCGTATGTAAGTTATTTTTTATTATTAAATTACCTGTGGTTGAAATATTATCTTTTGACTCACACTCCTATTATATAAAATCTTTTTTATAAACTACAGGATCATTTTATCATCTTTCGATTTATCATTACAAGATAAGAAGAAAAAAACAAGTATCAAATTTAAATATATCTTAGATTTGAGATTTTAAAAATCACAAATACTATTTTTATCAATATAAGACCATCCACAGCTTGCGGCAGTGGTTGTTACAAGCTTTTAAATTATCATAATTAAAAACCCAGATACCATTTTTTTTTCTGACAGTTAAATTGGGCCAAATTGTGCAGTGGATGCTGTGATTACTGACTGTGTAAAGAATGTGTTACGTACAGACGATTTTTTTTTTTTTGCAAGTCAAGCAGCTGTAAAACTTACTACAACTTAACATCATTGTGTAACGACTTCCGCTGCTGTAGAAGCTGAGAGTTAAAAAAGCTGTAACATTTAACATAACAGCGACTTTAACAGCACCACTTTGGATGGTCATATTAACCATGGTGAAGATTGGTTACAAAACCAACGATTTCTCTTATTTTATATTCGATATACTATTCTTTTGTTAGATCGTGGATTCAAGTCAATGAGGTCAGTATGAGTATACAACTAATTCCTATGGAATATATGTCTTTTTTTTTGTTGATAAAATATTTATGTTTTACGAATGAATGATATGTATGTTTGTTATATATATAGGGCTGAAATGAAATCATTCGTAATCCCCGATCTTCATGTGAACCATGGTTACAATATCACTGGGAAGATATATGTATTGACTTCATCTATCGCAAGATGGATGGAAGAAGTTGAGATTAAGACATCTCAAATACATAGCTTAAAAATTAAAAAATACGAGGAACCCTCCCCCAGCTTCAAGTATAATAACACTTTATTATAATATACAAATACAATAATCAAACTGAATTTATTTATTCATAATCACATAACATCATCTACAAATACAGAAAAGTACACCACATCTAAAACATATATATAAAACTTGTAATAGAATTGATTATTTTTTATATAATAAAAAACTTGAAAGATTCTCACAAGATCTATCCCGTTATCCGTATTTTATTCTTACCTTATTTTCTTATGAATCCATATTCATACATATCTCACAAAACACGCCATAGGCTGTGGATGCACTCACTAACTTACTATTTCGGAGGCAAGTTGGTAGATTTACTTAAAAGTCATCCAAATGGCTCTGATCAATTATTAAACCATTCATAACCTCCCTCTTTTTATTTTTCATTATTAGATACCCACTTTATAGTTTAATCCATCTATACTATACTTATTATGATTCTCTTTACAATTATATAAATAAAGACTAGGACTATATATATAGACTAGATAGACTACTGCCACTTGTCATTCTATAAAAGATATTCTTATTTCAAAACCAATAATTTTTTCTATATGATCTACGTACCAAAAAAACAACACGGCTTATTTTTTTTTCTTTGTAAATATAGTTTACACGGAAATGAGATCTCCAGAATATGGGTAACGCTGGTGTATACTGAAGTGAAGAAGCAAAGATGGATATTATAAAAAAAAATTATTATGGATAGGAACATCAACTAGTATGAATCAATCTTAGTAGACTAGTTAGAAAGAAATTGTCATTGGTGGTAGCAGGAATGAATACAAAGCAAATACCAAAAGTACTGTAACCAAGATACATGGGTCAGTTTGTAACATAGAAATAATAAATTAATATGACACAAAACAAAAAGTAGTACTATACATTTGGTGGTTACTGGTTAAAAAAAAGTCTTTTAAAAAAAAATCTTTTTATTGTTGACTGTACCTAATTATCCCCTTCCTTTCCACAAGCGGCTACTTATTATTTAACAGGAGTAACGTATTTTAAAATAAGAATATAGCTGATGCATACATCTTTATATAATTACCATTTCTTTTTCTTTTTTTTTCTCGAAATGACGCAAAAAGTTGTTAACAGGTGTTTTTTTTTTATTTATTTTAGATTTCAGATGCATGTTTTACAGTTGTTGCTATTATTTTTGTCATGATGAGTTATAAAGTTTTTCATATCAAAAGCAGAAAAAAAATTATTTGAATTTTTATTTTCTAAATGGGAGGGATCGATTGGAGTAGTGATGATAATGAAAGAAAAAAATAATACTATATATAAAAAAGAGCAAAAGAACCGCGATCTCATACGAAGAACTGTATGGCACAGGAGAATGCCGTTGACACACTGCCTAAGATTTGATCCCTCAGGTGGGATGTACAAATCTATAACCACTGGTCCCCGGCGTTTCTTTTGTTACTTTTTTATTCTGGAACGATCCACTTATAATCCCCTAAAATTTCCATCTTTTGTGACTTGTGGGATAATCTATAGAAAGCAATTATAATATTTTAAAACGGCGAATCTTTATTTTGTAAGCTTTTAAAGACAGATATCTAGATTTGCATAGGTAATATACGTTCTTGTATAATTGAACAATATATAAAATATAAAAAGGTAATATTAAAATAGAAGAGACATCTAAAGAGTTTACATTAAAAATAAAAAGATCAATTATAATCAAAATTATGATTGAAAACAATATAGAAATATTAATATTCTATATGATGAGAAAATAAATAAACAAATTAACTTTGAAATATCACATAATAATGAAAATGGCGAATAAGAAAAATACCAGGAATATTATAAAATAACAAAAAGAAGAGGAAATGAAAGGTATAAATATAATAATAAGAATAATAATATAATATTAGATGATAAAAAATGTTGATGACTTATTAATAGATAATGGTGAAGTAGAAAATAATAATAACTATATATAAACGAAATTTTTCAATTATTAATACTTCTGATATTGGCAACACTAAAAAGAAAAGATATAATAATAGAGAATGTAGAAATTTTAAATATAGAACAAGCGAATGCTATATAACAGGTTAAGATTGTAGTATAAAAGATGGTTAATGTACATATATTTAGATAATTCATATTTGGTGATGAATATGATAGTAATACATTATTAATAAAAGTTTTCAAGAATTTTGCTTAAAATTATTATATAATGTATAAAATACATTTTGTTTAATGCTTAATAAGATTTCAATCTATCTGTTATAATTGTTGTTCCTTGTGATAAATACATTCTTGCAATATTGATAATATTGTTGAACTTTTTTTTAACAGGAACGGGTATCAAAAATAAATAAATTTGAATTTCTTTGATATCCACATCTGTTTTCTGAACCGTTTATTATGTTTTGCACTAGTAGTTTTTGTTTTTTTTTCCAAGACAACATTGATCACCAATTTCAACTATCTCGTCTTTTCCATCAATAATGTTTTTCCATTATTCACGTTCTTATTGCAGTTCATATTCTTGATTATAATCTTGTAACAGTTTCACCATTAATACCCATATTGTAACGATACTTTTTTAGGGAGAAGGCCCTATTTGAGAATACAGAAATAAAAATGCTATTATATAATTTTACACATACCAATAATCCATTGTCTTGTAATAGCTCAACTAAATCTATATTGATCATAAATTTGGATTTTTTTTCTCAAATAATGTTTTCGTATATCTATTCATATGATCCATATAACAACAATAATATCTGTGTCTTCGTAGTTTATAATGTTTTTTAATAGATAAGGAGTTTTATACATTTTGGACAATATAAAAGTATTTATAATCCGGTGTTTTTGTAAATAAATGATAGCTTAATATTCATCATCATAAAGTGTTTGAAATAGTGTTTCTTTTGATTTATGTAAACATAAAAAACAGAAAAGGAAAAATAATTTTTATCATAAGGTTTATAGTGTAACTTACCAAAGGACCGCTGTTGTAGCCCATTTCCTTACTCACCTGAATTTGTTATTGGTGTTGTATATTCCCAATCAAACTCGTTATCAGATCCCAATAGAACGTCTATATTCCATCCCAGATTTCTTTGCTCTCGTTAAAAGAGAAGATATATCTATTCTGTACATTTTAGCGACCTTTTCCCTATTCTTAAAAAAATCATTGGCTGCCAAAGGTGCTTTATTTTTTATAGTTGACAACTCCTGTATAGTTTCATTAAGTTCAGATTTTTTTGTTGCTGTCAAATTTGTTGAAAGCAGTACTACTACGTTTTGTCATGAAGTTGGCATGTTTTTGTCCTCACAACCGACTATGCCTATTTATTGTCCATACAAAAAAAAGAAAAAAACCAAATTCAATATTTGATAACAAGTTAATCCCCAAGTTAAAATAGACTACTTATCTTTTTTTTTTCCAACCTTAGAGTCACGTTTATTAGCATAATGTAGTTGTAAGTTACAAAAATAACTTACTACGTGCTTTTTTAATTGATTTTTTAAAGGGAAAAAAAAATTATGAAATATGTTTTGAAAAATAAAAATTTCACTTATACATATAAAATTATAGTTATTTACAAAAATAATATTAATTAAAAATAAAACAATATATAAAATGTTTAATAAAGTTTATAATTTATTAAGATATTTAAAACAATAATCTATTTCTACGTATAATTATATTAAAGATTAAAAGTATATAAATTTATAGGCTATAATATTATTATCACCACGTTGGGAATATCATAAAAGGGATTATTTAAACAAAAAAAGTCGGTAGGATCCATAAAAAGAAAAAACAAAGAGGAATAATTACTGAAGCAAACACCAAACTTTCAGACAATCATTGAAGATAATTGTTGTGTCTCACTCCTTTTCGATCTCTTCACAATTACGTATATCTTTAAAGGTATATAGACAGTTTTTGCATTCACTCGTAAATATACCTATATCTTTCGAATTAATGTGTTTTACTACTAGTTTTTATTTTTTATTATTTTACTTTATCAGACATATTTCATCAAATCATCAGAACCGTCGCTTGAAAAAGTTCGTATACCGGATAATGAAGAAGACTCCATGCAAATTTTGAAAAAATCTAATGGAGTTTTTCAATATTTCCAAAAAAAAAAAAAAATTGAATTTTTAACCATGCTATTCTTGATGTGAAAATAACTTTTGCTTTCACTATTTTTCTCTCTCTCTCTCTTCCCTTCATTATATTCTTTATATATCATAGAACAATTCTTCCATCATAACTATTAAAACTTTTATATTACCATCTTTTCTGTCTTTTCCTTCTTATTCTTGTTTTTTTATTACTTCCCCGTCCTTACACATCTTCTTATTTTCTCTCCTCAATTTAATGTTTCCTCTACTAGGGTTTTTCTCAACCCTTTGGTGAAGTTATCATTGAAACATATGCTAAAACGTATTGTTTCAACCCGCTCTCAAGATAACCTTACAGAGTCGATTATCAATAATTATATCCCTGAATTTCGAAAATTCATTGATAGTTTGAAAAAGAATGTCACATAATCATTGTGAGATATGCGCGCAAGTCGTCCTCCTTTCATCATCATCTATGCGTTCCTTTGATGATGTGTGCTGTTCCATTAATAATATTTGGCATAAAGTGGTATTTCCGACGAAAGGTCACTTCATAACGGCTCTCTTAAGAAACCAGATGGTGAGGATCCCTTGCGTATATAAAAGGAGGAATAAACTGACAAAGTCAGACATAGGCTTCTGCAACAAATAGTTGATTGCTTGAGAGATAGATCACAAGTAAAGTTTGATGTATATATCTCCTTATTGTAATGCCTTATTTCGAGTAGTTACTTCTCGTGATCGAAAGGGTAAAGATATTATTCTTGAGAAGGTAGCAGATGTGCAGGGTTACACTTACGGTAAGTACATTTAAATATAATGTTATTATAACATTAAACATTAATGAATTTTTCTAGATTTGATCAGCTACTTAAACAACACAAATGATGATGCATCCTTAGTCATTATCGACTACTCAGGAGGCCTTTCGACAAACATTGACGATTTGAAATAGTTTGTTAACTATTTATAAATAGTGAGTTTAATTAATAAATTGATTGACTTATAAAGGTTGTTATAAATAGTAACAGTGAAAGGCCAAAAAAATATTCTGGATCAACTTCCGTTCCAGTATGGAACATTTTTTGTGATATATAACCAGAAAAGCCATACTGAATTATCCCTCATTACTATCAGCTTTTAATTGGAGAACAAATACAAATCAAAGATCAAAAGAGATATAGAATATCATTAACTCAAAAAAGGCTAATGAGCGCCATAGGTGCTCCCTTCTAGTGGCTCCAAAAAAAAAAGAGATAGTGAATTCCAAAATCAATCAAAAAAAAAAAGCTAGACATCGAAAGTTATATATATGATACAATTTGTTATGTATATACAATGATTGGTTGGAGATATATAAGTGTTTGAATAAGGAGTCAATGTTTATTAAAATATTCAAAAAGATCAAAAGTTGAATTATACGCAACTTTTTATAGGAGAATAAAGAGGGTGGTGAATAATAATAAAAAAAAACGGAAAATGCAGAAAGAATTCGTATGCTAGAAAAAAGTAGATAAAAATCAATAAGTTATGGAGATGACGGTGAAGTTATTGTATTGGTAGGTTGATAATTCAGGTTATGTTCCAATAACCAAAGTACGAAATCAATGATATTGTTTTGTGGATAACAATGAGTCTCTCTGAAAAAAAAAATTACTATGTCCAAAATAAGAGTAGGGGTATTCTTGCGGTTGTCGTAACCTGTTCGTATCCCGACCATTCATTGGCGCGGGAACAGAGCCATGATGATTATAATAATCCCCATAGTGAGAATCATCATGATGTTTGAAAAAAAAAATACTACTACAAACTTGCTAGTGAATAATTATTTTTTTATATATATTATAATAGCTATTTTTTTTTAAGTTGATATGTATATTATCTTAAAGAGTGAAACTTTGGAATAAGAAAAAACAAATAGAGCATCTTCCCTTTTTATATATAATTTTTTTTTTATGATGTTCATGTCAAAATAATGATACGTATGAATAACGGATATAATGTTATTATGCTATAGTAAGCTGTACAAAATCGTTTATTTTCATTACTTTTACAACATGATCATTATAATCATAATCAGTTTTTGTATTTTTCATTTATAATCATATCAATTCATTTTTCTGCTCATTGAATAGAATGTCTTTATCATATTGGTTAAAGAAGATCAATATAATATTAAGTCTCTTTTTTTTTTTTTTGATTTTTTGTGCATTTCATTATCCATGCGACTACAGACGCATTTTTTTTTGTTGACACAAATAGATATTCTATTTATTTATTATAGTACACATTTAAAAGTCTGGATAGACTTTTGTTTTTATTATTCCATGTTCAATCGCGTAAAATTTTTTTTTTCTCGCATTGCAACACCTCCCCAATCCCCGTGTCAAAAAAAAAAAAAAACGCACACCTGTCAAAAAAAAAAAAAAGTGTGAGCGGGGATTAATTCTCGTTGAAGCCACAGTATAGGCTTTGATGGAACATGAAGGAATTTCGGCGACACAAAAAAAAGAAAAAAAAAACTTTTTTTTCGACTCCTCTCATTCAATAACCGCTACAAAAAAAAGTATTTAAACGACCTTGAAACACTAAATTTTTGTTCATTACTCTTTCTTCACTATCGGTAAGTTTCTATTTTATTTTGGTTTGGATTTTTATTTGAGGGAAAAAAAAAAAAGCTTTTGTGTACATATACATATTTTTTTTTGTGAAAGGATGAACCAGGCATTTGGCTCGAGTCGTTATGACGATGTGGAAAAAACCCTAGCTACCTTATTAATTTTACTGAAATCAAAAAAAAAATACATAAAAGCTTTTTTTTTTTTGGGGAAGAAAAAAATATGGTTATAAATAATTATGATATCAATAACAGTTTTAACTGATTTTATATTCTTTTTATTTATATTGATAATAGATTTTATTTACAAGTTAATTCGATGGTTGAAGATTAATAGTTTAAATATTTATAACAAATTTTTTTAATAAAAAACATTTCTTTTATCTACACAATACAAAATTTTTTATTTGGTTGTAATTAAGCCACTTTATATATTTATAAAAAAAATTGGGGTTTGAAGGTTGTTTAAATATGGTTTTATAAACAAAGTAAATTTATATATTGGTTTCTATGCTCAATTATTGGATTAAAAAATTGAAGTTAGATTTGGTTATAGAGGCTTAAAGGTGAGCCTTGATAATTAAAATAGACAGGATGTTAGGCAAATATAAGGTGTTACTTTACGATATTGTATGTCTATGAATGTCAACCAAGAGAACTTCAGTATGGGTATAAAGTGACGTTGTAGTATTTTGCAGATTTCACCACAAATTTTTTTTATTGATAATAGGTATATGTTATTGATTTTTACTCCTATTTATATATGCTCCTCCCTTTCCTGTAACAACTGAAATAGTAGTCGCTCTTTAATTAGTTGCACTGGTTACTACTTAAATATCTTTCCATCTGCCTACACCTTATTTACTAGAATACCAATTAACCTCCTGTCTATTGTTGTACATGATTTATTCCCCAACACACTACTTGTAAAAGTGATATCAATAGCGATAATTGATCATCATACGAGTTCTAGTAGTACCAAAACATATTGTCTGTTTTATTAAATGATCATATTGAAAATGTGTATATGCTACAATTAATGACCATAAAAAATAGTGGGATATTTAAATGCCAAATTGAAATAATAAAAACAAGCCATTGATATCTGGACTACAAATCTTGGTCACCGAATGGATAATAATCACTTTAGTAAGAATATTGAGCCATCGACCATCACTTTGTTTGATGTATCCATAATCATCTGGTGTTCGTGTTGATATTTGGCTGTTCTTGTCATCACCGTCATCTTTTTTTTTTTTTTTTTTTTTTTGTATAATATAAAAATTGTTTTGTTATCAGAGTATAACATTATATCTTTGCTTACGTTGTTACCATATCTTGATTTTTTATTTATCTTTTTATCCAAAGTACTACCCAAACGTTTGTTACTAATAATTGCTCCTTTATAAGCATTTTTACGACTTTCTTGTTCAAATTGTTTTTTTTAATGTTTTTTTCTTCGCGTTCATTTTTAAGTTGTTCGTATTTTTCAATGAAAGTGTTCATAAACAAGCTTTTAACTGACTTATTTTTGTAAAAAAAAAAAAAAAAAACTTTGAGTTTTGAACAGTACATTACAAGTGCAGGAATTGATTGCGAATGGTCTAAAATATTTTGAAAAAGTTCAAGGAGATGGTGTGAGCAATAGCAGGTTTCACTCTTCGGTTCAGTATTGTTCCTTGAGCAATAAGTAAAGCAAGATCTTCAACAGAAGACCGTTTGTTGACAGTTAGACCTGAAAAATGGATTGGCACGCCCATCTTTTCACATTTTGCCTTGTTGAAAAAGACATTGAGCCATTAGGGCAATATGGGAAGGTTCTCGTGCTTGAATCTTAGACATGGGTAACAAACGGGGAGTTTTTATACTGTATATGTTATTATATAAAAAATGAACGTGTATTTTTTTATAGAAGAAAAGAATAAATATAATTATATAAAAACCAAAGGTGTGTGTACTTTAGGTATATAAGAATGGGACAATGTGAATAACTGCCATAGGGGTGTATTCACAACGAGGAAGGTTATGAGCAATAAAAGAAAAAAATGTGATATTCCAACAATTGACAAGAAGAAATAACTTGTATCTGGCGATTTAGCTATGTGTCAATGTGTTTATATCATTTGAAAGTGTTCTGAAAAAGCTATTTCTAATTTTTGTAAAATGAAATATTATCCCCAACTGCAGATAACGGAAAAGCAAGGTGCTTTTTTTTATCTTAATTAGATTTAATGAGTGCAATCTATGAAGAACATAAAGACAAGAGGGTTTCCGGTACATCATGTTATGTATTGAAAGAAAAAATATGGAGTTTATTGAAGAAAAAGAGGACATTGTATTATTTTGAAAATGAGGAGAAAAAAAAAGCCTAATCTTTTTATTTTATTCTATGGTAATAAGAATTTTTGATCATCATCTACACACGTATCAGCTTAAATGTAATCTCCCATAACCATAGCACCAATGCCCACTTTGCGAACAAAGGATGCATAAGTTCAAAGTACCACTAATAGTAGCAGCATCAGCAAGATTTGTGAGGAAATCCAATGTCGTACTTGCAGAGCCTATGCAAGTAACTGTTGACAAAATCCTTGAATGAAACTGATATCTCTCCTAAATAAATAAAATCAGAATGAGAAAATAAATACATAAAGGATGGATTCCATTATCATTGCATTAGTTCCATACTGGACCTTTTATAATATTTCCGCCAATTAGCTTCATGTGCTAACCGTTCATACCCATCTAAACTGATGCTTTGAGCATAACTACTACTTCGTTCCTCCATCTTTTATGGTAAGAAGATAATTTAAACTCGAAGAGAACTAAAAAAAAAAAAAAAAAAAAAAATAGAAAAAAACATGTGCACTTTTTTTTTTATTATTTCTTTATATAAACTTTCTTATATAAGCTTACAACCTATTTCCTTTTTAAACATATATACTGGTTTGCATCGGTTAATATATGAATGAACTGTGTTCACTTTTTCAAGATAAAACGATTCTTTCAACAAAAGTTGGCTCATGGCCAATTTTTTATTCCCAAAAAGTAATGTCGTAAAATTAATGTCACGTGCCCCAAAATTAACCATTTATTACCCCCTTCTTGCTCTCGAAAAATAATAATAATTCCGAGACATTTTAAATAATAAAACATAGACTCGGATAACTAGTTGTCGTAGAGATAATTTTATTTTGAACAATATCACTTAACAACTCATATGATATTTAAAAATTGATATGTAGGTGCCTCATAAAAGAAAAACAAATTATAACATAGAGACTCTTAAGGAGCCGACGACAATGCGTTATATGTTATTTATATATTTTTGTTTCGATATATAATTATATCATATCTATTAGATTAATAATATGAATAATGTATTAATCTAACAATTTCCTGGGTCACACGAGTTATACCATCTTCAGGATTTTAAATAACTTGAAACATCAATGAATCGATCGTTCTATTAAAGTATATAATTTGTAGAGCGATTTGGGATTTTTTTTTTCATCCAAGTTTTAGTAACGAGAAATGGTTCAAAAAAGATAAGTTGTTTATATAACAAATATTGATGTCTATGAGGTCTTCGATTTTATTTCTTCATTGATCTCATCACCATATAACATTTACAAAAGCTATTTGTCCTCGTGTGATCATTTGTTGTTGCTCATAATTTCTCTCTGATGTTTGTGGATTTGATGGGCGAACTTTTTTTCGAACTAATATCTTTATTTTTTAATTACGTACGTACGTGACATAATTATAAGTTCTGATACTATAATAATTCTCTAACATATAGTACAGTTTTTATAGTATTCAAAGTTATTTCCGGAGAGCAAGATGTCAAATTCATTGCAAATTAATTCAGCCAGTTTCACTGAGACTGTCATCTTTCAACTAATTAGTATGTCGTATGGCACAAGGCAAATCATTGTATTTTATTGAAGGTTTATTAGAGTACAAATATATTTTACTCGAGACAGTTGAGGATCATAGAGGGCATAAAAATCATAAGAACCATCTGAATGTTAAAAAGGCAAGAGTCTCATGATTCATCACTGATTATCGTATTTATAAATGAAAGGTATGAAAGTATCCTTGTGTATGAGAATGATTTCAATATTTTTTTTTAAAGATCCGTTCGATAAGGGGGATAGTTTTACAGGGTCCAGTATTAGTAATATGATGACCCGGTCATGATGTTTCATATCTTTCCCCTTTCTAAAATAAAAAGGAACAGTTTCACTTTTATATACTATTTACTACTTTATTATAAAAGAAAGATTATTTATTCTTTCCGAACAAAAAACAGCAAACAAACAAACAAATTATATATATATTCCTTTATTAATTATAAATGTTAAAGTTCATCTTTAAATCAGAAATAAAAACTATTTTTACATAATAAATAAATATCGTATCACATCCATAAATAACTTTTGTGTGGCATTTTTTTTATTACTCAATTGAAAACATGAATAATAAACCTTTTTTTTTTTTGTTATTCCATTACGTATTCTTTCCAGGGTCCAATCTAATTTCTTTTTGTTTTTGTTTTTCTTTTTTTAGGGTCCCGGGTTGGGAAAAAAGGGTTCAGATTACGTAAGAGTAAACGTTTTTTTTTTTTTATCTCTCTCTCATTTCTTAAAAAAAAAGTCCAAGAAAAGGGACCCTGAAAGAGATTTACAAAGACCTTATCAAAAAAATATGTCACAAAATTTATAATTCAAATCCATTTTTACGAATCCCCTTATTTTGTTTATTAAAAAAAGATGAGATGCGGGTCCTCAATAAAAAAAAAAAAAGGAATCCCCGCTTTTTTTAAACGGGATTTCCTTTTTGCTGAGTTTTATTGAAGAGGTACTAGAAAAGGGTTTTCTTTCAGGGTCATTTTTTATTGTATTTTCCGATCCTTTATTAGCTTCTCTCTTTCCCCATCCTCCTCGCCCCCCCATTTATAAATTTTCCCTTCTTTTTTCTCATAAAAAAAAAAGGATATAAGGGAAAAAAGGACCCGCCAAAAAAAAAAAGTCTCTCTTTCTCTCTCTCTTCCTCTCTTTTTTTTTTTTAATTTTTCTAAAAAAAAAAAACCTCCCTTCACCATCCATTCCTCTCCCTTTTCAATTCACACTTTTATACATATACACATCATTATCTCTCTCTTCCCCTCACTTGTTTCAACTATCATACTATTTTTCCCTTTTTTTTTTTTGTGACTTTATATATAAAAATTTAAAATGACGGATGCATTATTTCAAAACTTAGAACAAGAGTTTCTTTTATCAAAAGAAAAACTGGCTCCTATCATTCATGGTTTTGTTAATGAATTTAAACAAGGTCTTAAAACCCCTTCCAGGGGTCTTGCCACCATGATTCCTTCATTTGTAACCAAATTACCTAAAGGAAATGAAACAGGGTCTTTTTTATCTCTTGACTTGGGTGGTACCCATTTACGCATCTCGGCTGTTGAATTATTGGGTCAGGGTCAAGTCCGTGTATTAGAATTAAAACGATCACCTTCACAAGAATTAAAAACAGGTTCAGGAGCTGCATTCTTTGATTGGATTGCAGATGCTGTTCATGAATTAATTACTGTTAAAGCCAAACACCTTTTTACAAAAAAACAAATACAAGGTGAAGAAACTTTATCATTAGGTGTATGTTGGAGTTTTCCTGTTGAGTAAGTTTATAAAATTGGGGAAAGGGGAGGGGGAAAAACATGTTTTTTTTGGGGGGGGGGGGAGAAAGGAAACTCACACACTTACATACATAATTAATATGTTAAAAATAGTCAATCAGGTGTAGATCAAGGTTTAATTCTTCGTATGGGTAAAGGTTTTACATTACAAGATACTGAAGGTCATGATTTAGCTGATATGTTTCATCAAGCTTTTCATCGTAAGGTAACTTTATTATTGCTTGTATATAGTGTGTGTGTGTTTTTTTTATGTGGTGGGAAAAAAATAATATTTTTTTTTTTCTGATCTGACATAATTATAGTCTTTAAACGTAAAAGTCACTGCTATTCTTAATGATACAGTGAGTACTTTAGTAGCTCATGCTTATAGTAATCCAAAAGCACGTATTGGTCTTATTTACGCTACGGGTTTAAATGGCGCTTATCCAGAAAAAGTAGAAGCTATTGAAAAATTGGATCCTGAATTACGAGCCCATTATTTACCAGGCACAGAAATGCTTATCAATACAGAAATTGATATTTTTGGAAATGAAAGTTATTTACCCTTGACAAAATATGATTTATTATTGGATGCAAGTCATAATCAACCTAAATTTCAAATCTATGAAAAAATGATGTCAGGTGCTTATTTAGGTGAATTGGTTCGTTTAATTGTTCTCGATTTTATCAAGGCGGATTTATTATTTAATGGTATGATTCCTGAAGGTTTAGAAGAAACATGGTCTTTTCCAACCGCTTATATGAGTGCATTGGAAGCAGAAGCAGCCAAACATACATTAAATCATGAAAAAGGAATTGAAATCCTAAGTAATTTTCATTTTTTACATATGCCTACCACGCAAGACATGGCGATTCTGACACGTATTTGTCGTATTGTTGCTACACGAAGTGCTTATTTAGCATCTGTAGCTATTATATCCATGATTCAACAACAACATTTATTGGATCAATCTGAAATTGTTGTTGGTATTACAGGATCTACTTATGAATTTTATCCTCATATGGCAGATCGATTACAAGGTGCTTTAAGAGAATGGTTTGGTGATGATATTACTAATAAGATTAAATTGGAAATTGCTAGAGATGGTGGAAGTATTGGTGGTGCTTTGATTGCAATGCTTTGTCGTGATTAAAATGTTTTTCCTTCCCCCCTCTCTTTATCCCCAAAATTTACCCAGAAAACGTGTTTTTTTTAATCTTACCTCCAATACGTTATTTCTCTTTCTTATTTGTTTTCTATTTTTATTTTACAACAGTTCTTTTCCTGCTTTCTTTTTTTTTTTTTTTTTTTTTTTTTTTTTTTTTTTTTTTTTTTTTTGTTTTTTTATTAGTTTTTTTTTTTTTACTTTTTATTTTTTAAAAAAAAAAAAAATTAAACAAAACCAATTTATTCGCCTTTAATTTTTTTTTTAACTACTTTTATGGATAATTTATTATTTTTTTTTTTT
>JAEPRB010000262.1:0-52807 GCA_016758965.1 Circinella minor
AATGATGATTACGTATTATTACGTGTCTATATTATTAATCACTGTCAAACTGAAAATGAAAAGGAAAAGTATTTGGACTACAATTCTACTTTTGAAGAAAGGATGAAGCGATGTAACAATGGTAAATGCAATGGTAAATACTAAATACAATGACGGTGCGTTGATAGAAAAAAAACTCAAAAGTCAAAATCAATTTCCTAATCGGTAATTCCTAATTTGGAGCGTTATCTTAAATTTGATCTAAGGACCATTGTATTTTTAATAGTAGATAGATAATATACTAGAATTCAAAGTATTATAATTAGATAAATTATTTACAGCTTGGAAGCTTGCTTTTGTTGCTTATTATATAGCTCTTTGGCTTCTCTACGTAAGAGTTTTCCAGCTGCATTTCTTGGAATTTTATCAATTACAAGTACACCACCACGAAGTTGTTTATGATTTGCCACGCGTTCATTCACCCAAACCAGGATTTTGGATGACATACTTCTAACTACTTCGGTATTATACATGTTAGTGCCAGACGGTAATACTACTAATGCCAATGGAACTTCTGTATTTTGCCTATTATCATTGATACTAACGACAACTGCATCAGCCACATAAGGACAATCGTGGAGAACGGATTCCAAATCAGCAGGTGCAACCTTATGAAAAAAAAAGAGCAGCAGTAATAATAAGTAAAAGAACGTTGGAAGAATTATTGCCAATTAATCACTTGCATCAATTCAACCAACCTGGAATCCTTTGTATTTAATTAGTTCCTTAATACGATCCACAAGAAATATATTACCATCTTTATCTGATTTGACTATGTCACCGCTATGGAGATATCCATCTCTATCAATTGTTTCAGCCGTTGCTTCAGGATTACCTTTATATCCAATCATGATATTAGGTCCCTTGAGATAAAGTTCGCCAGCTTGACCGATTGGGACCTCTTTGAACATTATATAGTAGCATTTTATTAATATACCCTACTATAGTCTATTTTAATTTTCCGGCCAAGATAATAAGTTATATACCTTTTCCGTCAATGGGGTTCACAATTTTATATTTCATAAATGGTACGATGCGGCCAATGGTATCAGGTCTAGCCCATTCAAGGAGTTGATACGTGATTACAGGGGATGCCTCAGACATTCCTATAAATTTATATTAATAATAGTACAAACGAAAAAGCTTTATACCCTAATTATAATATAACCAACTGTCTTTTACCATAAGTATTATGCAAAACTGCATTGAACTTTTTCTCAAAACTGGTCACGAAATTGGCAGCAATTGGCGCAGCTCCGACACTGACTGGATAAATCATACTTGTCAACTTGTGGATCCCTCAAGAAATTGATTATGATAGGAGGTGCTAATATTTTTGTAACAATCAGTCTTTTTAGTTTGGAAAACGACTAACAACAAAATAAATAGTAAAATACAATGTACCTGTTTGAAAATCAGTCACTTTAAATCGTTGAATTACTTCACATGCACTTTTAACCGAATATTTTTCTAATATTATTGTGGTCGCACCTGCGGGAATACCAATCTATTTTTATTGCAGTTCAATGCACAACAATAATTAATCATAAATCTATGATATTTTTACATGTTAAACAAATAAAAAAAACGTACAGTAAATGCACGATGAATGCCACCGAAATGATACAACCTAAATACAGTTTTTGTATAGTATGAAATCTGTTTAAAAAAATCTTTGACCCAGCTGGGAATAGTGATCTAAAAAATAGCGGTACTTACGGAAGGGCTGCGAGAATAATTTTTCGAATAGAAGGGTCCTTGAAAGTACCGTAATAACTATCAGATTCCACGATAAGTGAAATAATGTTGTAATGACTACGTAATAAAAAATATATTTTTTAACAGATCGTTATAAACACATCTGACTACCATTCATTGTATATCATATCATCAGTATTCAATTTATTTATATATGTTTATACCTAGTCATTACCCCTTTACTACGACCTATTGTTCCTCCAGAAAAGCACAAGTATCCAACAGTGTTCACACTTTCTTCGTGAGTCATTTTGACAGGAGAAAGCGGTGGTTGTTTAAAATCGATAAAGTCATCTAACCATAATGAAGCTCTTTTTTGTAGGTCAGGGACAATGGAGAATACGTTTGAGGCTGGAATTCCGGCAAGAGCAGCAGCCTCAAGTGCTTTATCCAAGTTACTTGGATGTGCAATAAGCACTTTAGCTTCTCCGACCTGAAGCTGATATTGTAATTCATGTGAAACGTAAGATGTGTTTGCAGGGCTAATTGTCATGCCTGTGGTATACAACAAATTGTTTAAAACTAGGTGAGTAATAGGTCTATATATACATTCTTACTTTAGTCCAAAATTGCCGGGTCCGTATATTAGCACATAAAAAGAAACATTAGATACCTGCAGACATAACTCCGAGATATATAGGTGCCATGTAAATCTGTATACGTTTTCATTCAATGGATATATGTTTTCATTTATGTTTATATTAATAATCATAGTACCAGCTGATGATTCCCAAAGAATATTTAAGATAATGAAACAAATTAGACAGTACATTATTAGGAGTGTATATACAAACCGTATCACCTCTTTTTAAACCAAGGCGCTTCAACCCCGCATGAAAGTAATGAACCAATTGACGAAAATAATACAAAGTAATTGATTCGCCAGTATACGCATCAGCAAACATCGGATGATGCTGAGGACGACCCATAGGATTACTGAGCATTATCTCCGCAACATTTGTAAACTTGTATTGTTTTGAATACATGTCTAATCTCTAGTTTAGTGTTGTTGATCTACCAATATTTTGAATGAAGTATAAAAAATAAAAATTAAGAAGAAACGTAATTGTAAAAAAAAAAAAAAAAAAAAAAAAAAAAACGAGGAGAAGGTATACACATATCTGCATTATTTGAAGTAATTTTTTTTTTCATTTTTCCTCACACGCATTTTTATTATATATCATAGTAATCACTTAACAGATGATGATACCAACTTCCCAGGGTATGGCCTAATCTTAGTAGAATGAAAGCTAGTAGCGTTACTCGTGGTAAATAGCGCTGGTACACAAACACTTGGTCCAGTACCTCACATGAAACAAAGCAATGAATCAATAAATAACAAGCTATGCTTCAGCTTTTACAGCAGTAACGGTGCAGCATACGTAGCAAAAAAAAATAGTATACCATTAAGAATAAAAGCTCTATAAATGATTATATTAGTAAAAAAAATAATGATATCTTTCAAAACGAAAAAGAAAAAAAACACTTTTATGGAAAATAGATCACCCATTAAACCATCAACTACTAGTACAATGCTTATTAATATGTGAATAAAAGAAATTGTTGTGAGGGGGATAATCGCTCGACGTATTAGTTGCTACGTATTTACGTAGAATAAATTATGTTTTATTTTGCAGCAATTAGATGTGGCATAAGTCTATACAAGCCGCCATCCTGATACGTAAAGTCTGTAGTGTTTCCGATGTAGCGATTAGTTCTATATATATACATGTAGTTCTTCTCATGTTTGCATCAGTAACGCTTAAATAAATATAATGTCTGTTTCTACGTTACATAGAAATAAGGCTAATTAATTGATTACTGTATAAGCATTAGTTTTTCAACAAGTCAGAGCACCCTTAGCACTAAAATATTGGTAGTAAAGAGTAATTGTATTTTATTCGGCAATATATTTTTCATTCTTTGTTATCAGTAATGTTTTCTTCAGTGCCTTTTTTATACATAATATATATTATAACTTGGATACTCGGTCACCAAAAAGTTCCTTTTGTTGTTTTTCATAAATTCTCTTCATATTTTTACGCAAAATTTTTCCAGCTGGATTCTTGGGGATTTCATCAATTATACGGACGCCACCACGAAGTCGCTTATGGTTTGCTACTCGTTTATCAACCCAGATATTAATTTTTTCTGGTAAGCTGTTAGATTGGCTTTTATAGCTCTCAGGTAAAACGACAAATGCCAAAGGGAGTTCGGTACCTTGTGCTTCATCATAAACACCAATGACCCCAGCATCAGCGACATATGGACATTGCATGAGAATTGATTCCAATTCAACAGGTGCAACCTATACGTATATATAAAAAATAACAGTAGTACTCCCGTATTAAGTAAAAGAAGAAAGAGAGAATTTTCTACTGGTCAGTTATATTAATCCAACCAACCTGAAAACCCTTGTATTTAATCAACTCCTTGATGCGGTCAACAATATAATAGTTTCCTTCCTCGTCTCGCTTCAAAATGTCACCGGTATGTAGCCAGTTATCCTTATCAATGGCATTTGCTGTTGATTCATTATCATCTTTATATCCAAGCATTACATTAGGTCCCTTGACAAGGAGCTCGCCTGCTTCATTGTTGCCTAATTCTAAAAATATGTAACATAGATAAGGAGTCTCGTTTTATCATAATTCTGTCCTTATTCCAATATAGCTACACTGATTATCTATGCAGTATGAAAAGATTATTGTATACGTACCATTTCCATTTTCATCAACAATTTTAGCTTTCATCATAGGAACTAAACGACCGACAGAATCAGGTCTAGCAAAACTAGGTAATTGATAAGTAATTGCAGGTGAAACTTCAGTCATCCCTATAGAAAAGGATATTGCTGAATGTTAATATACATAATACTACAACTTTGGTATATTTTATAGCTATGTCATCCCTCTATTATTTAATCATTGTACCGTAACCCTGCAATAAAGCAGCATGATTGAACTTTTCATGAAATCGAGTTACAACACTAGGAGCAATGGGTGCAGATCCACAAGTCAACGTTCTGAGACTGGATAAATTATATTTATCAACCTTTGGATTATTCACCAAATGTATAATAATAGGAGGTGCTAGAAAAAGCAACAGTTAAGATATAATATTAATAACTCTGTGCGCTAGCATTGATAATATTATAAAAGCTGTTTTTTTTAAAAAAAATTTTACCTGACGGAAGATCAGTCACCTTAAAACGCTGAATTACCTCACACACTGTGGTAACAGAATATTTCTCTACTATTATAGTGGTTGCTCCTTGAGCAATACCAACCTATCATTGATTGTCCAATTATTGAATTAATTTTCTGTAAGCATTTGTAGAATTTATAAACAAGCTTACATTGAATACACGATGGATACCACTAAAATGATATAATCTATGATACGTATTTATAAGTTTTAATATTATAACCTTAATTTTTCTATGTCCTTTTGAAATCAACAATTTTTGAATAAACTACTATTCTTACGGAATTACACCAGCAATAATTTTTTTGACAGATGGATCTGCAAAAATTCCAGAAAATGTATTAGACTCCTGCACCATAGCAATACAATTATAATGACTACGTAACAATAGAAAAAAGTGCCAAGGGTATGTCAGTATATTTTTCTTCGGTAGTTTATATATATATTTGAATTAACCAATTTACCTCGTCATTACACCCTTGCTATTACCAGTGGTACCAGAGGAGAAACACAAATATGCAGTGGTATTTACGCTTTCATCATGTGTCAATTTAATAGGTGAAAGTTCAGGCTCATTGTAATCAATGAGAATATCTGACCATATAGGCACTCTCTTCTTTGGATCATGAATAACAGAGAAAATATTGGATCGTGGTAATCCTGCAGCTGCTGCTGCTTCAAATGCAGTATCCAAATTATTTGGATGTGAAATAAGAATCTTGGCTTCACTGACTTCTAATTGACGCTGTAATTCACTTGTAACATATGATGTGTTTGCTGGGCTGATAGTCATACCTATTATTTAGCTCGATTATGTATTTATAACGGGTTTTTTTTAAAATAATAGGTCATATTGTGCTTATTCTCACTGTTATAAAATAGTATTGCAATAAAATTACCTGCGGACATCACTCCAATATAAATGGGTGCCATATTGATCTGAACATCAAAAATGTCATGCTGATTTAATAATCAAATACAAACAGACAGCATGATTGTATAACTTATTTGTGCTTTTTAAGAAGACATAGATTAACTTACATTATTGGGAGAATAAAGGCATACAGTATCACCCTTTTTCAATCCCAATTTATTTAAACCGAAATGAATAGATCCAACCATTCGACGAAGGTGAAACAAAGTAATTGACTCGCCAGTATGCGCGTCAATAAACAATGGCTCATGTTCAGCGCGACCCATAGGATTGCTCAGCATCATATCTGCAATATTGGTGAAAGGATAATTTTTGGTATACATTTCCATGTTTTTATGTAGTAAATATGCAGTCTTGTAGCAGTGGTATATATAAATAAGTTGTGAAAAAAAAAAGAAAAAAGTGAAAGAAAAGACGACAAAAATTATTTTGAAGGTATTTTTCTTTTTTTTTCTTGAACTTACACGCATAAATCTATGCATGAGCTGTTCTATATTATTGTAAAGTACAAGTGGTACTACTGTACTTCCTAACTTGGAACAAAGGTTCCCAGGATATTAATCTATTTGTGACATAGTGGAAAAAGGATATAAGCTTTTTTACTGACAATCTTCTTGCAAAAAAAATATGGTAAAAAGTCACTCACAACTTTTTCCCTAGCTTACAAATATGTTTGTAAATAAAAAGTGTGTCAAAGGCTTGACTCTCAAGATACATTTACCCTTTTTCACTATAACTATATGTGTATACCATGCTTTATTAAAATGCATAAAAAATAATGAGAAAGCGATTTATGCTTTTTTGAAAAATTTCAATAATGATAAAAGTATTCCCACAAATAAAAGAAATCAATCCCTACTAGAAGTACATATCCAAATAATAGCTCTTTACTCTGTCTTTCTTACTGCCACATGCAATGGTTAAGTGATGTTTTGTTTAACAAAACAATTGAGATAGTGTCATTAGCAATTCTATAATTTTAAACAATTCAATACACCAAAATACTATATTAATGTCATGATAGCAACAAATGTTCTCAAGCTTATTTAATCCTCAACTTTTTACCAGTAATGGGACAAACATTTAACACTCCGATGGTACGTTACCAGGCATTAATAAAAAAAACCATGGGAAAGAATTATTAGTTTTTTACATAACGTGAAGAACATCGATTTTATGTGTGTACAAAAGTATATCAAATTATGAAAATATAATGAAACATTCATTTCGTTTATTGTATAAATACAGGTGAGAAAATCCTTTTGTTGTTAAATGGGATAAACTTTTTTCATACTTATCGCTTCATGCGTCAATTTTTTTCAGGCACAGCCATGTCCCATAAAAATGGAAATTTTTCTTCTGATAAATTGGATCCTACAGATAAATTGTTAAATTGGTCATGGTACTGGAAATGTTCGTTTTTATTAGAGTTTTCAATAGCATCACTATAATAAAATGACATTTCGTGTGATGATAAATTGTCAGGCATTTATTGATTAAATTGGTCAGAATATGTTATGTAGGCATGTAAAGCAACGTTTATTTATGATACAAAAATATATATAATAGAAATAGAAATAATAATGTAATGATAGTAGTAAAACGTAGTATAGTACATACTATAGGTATAATATTTAGCTTTTTTTTATCAGTATTGTCTTTATGCTGTCTTTCATAAACTACAAATGTTATTCTACAACTTGGAAGACACTCGTTCCCCAAGTTCTTTTTGTTGGAGTTTATAAATATCCTTCATATTTTTTCTCAAGATTTTTCCAGCATCGCTCTTGGGGATTGTTTCAATAACGCGCACACCTCCGCGAAGCCGCTTATGGTTTGCTACACGTTGATTAACCCATTCTTGAACTTTAGAAGCTATCACATTGCTTCCTTGATTTTTTAAGTTTTCTGGAAGGGTAATAAATGCCAATGGAACTTCAGTGCCTTGTGTTTCGTCATTAATACCAATAACGCCTGCATCGGAAACATAGGGGCATTGGAGTAAAATGGATTCTAATTCAACAGGAGCAACCTGCATCAGAAAAAACAGGAGTAATTATAAGTAACATGAAAGAGAATATCTACAATTGATTATCAATTCAACCAACCTGGAATCCTTTATATTTTATCAATTCCTTTATGCGATCGACAATGTAGAGATTACCATCTTTGTCTTTGGTAACAATGTCCCCGGTATGTAACCAATTATCCTTATCAATAGCATTTGCCGTAGCCTCAGGATCACTTTTATATCCAAGCATCACATTGGGTCCACGAACACATAATTCACCTGGTTCGTTAAGCCCAACCTCTATTATAATATTATAAATAAAATTTAGAATACTTGCATAGTATAACTCTTGGGTTTTCAACGTAAAAAAAAATCTGATTTCATTTATACTCTTACCCCGTCCTTTGCTATCAATAATCTTGTGTGCCATACATGGAATGACAGGACCAATTGAATCCGGCTTTGCTGTTTCGGGAGATTGATACGTAATTATTGGACTAACTTCTGTCATGCCTAGCCAGCACAGGTTGTCCAAGTATAAAATTAGCGTACATAACGATATATTCTACTACATGTATACAAAAACCCTTTCGCAAAGAACTTACCATAACCCTGTGGAACAAATGCTTGAAATTTTTTAGCGCACCTACTGACAACACTTGCTGAGATAGGCGCAGAACCTGTACCAATACGTTGCAGACTCGACAAGTCATATTTTTCTACCTCGGGTCTATTGACTAGATGAATAAGAATAGGAGGTGCGGCTGGAAGATCATTTACTTTAAATTTTTGAATTGCTTCGCACATTCCTGTAACTGAATACTTTTCCAAGAAGATCGCTGTAGCACCAGCAGTAATCCCCATATTGAAGAAAGTACTAATGCCACTGAAATGATATAATGGAATAACGGCAAGAGAGATTTTTTGAATAGATGGATCAGAAAAAATACCAGCAATATTATTCATTTCCATTACCATAGCAATAACATTATAATGACTAATATAAATAACAATAAAAAAGGATGGGCTTAACATTTTTTTTATACTACTATATCGCTCATTCTTCTGTCCTCGTTTTTCTCCTCAAATCAACAGTATATAAATACTATTTACCTAGTCATCACACCTTTTGAACGACCAGTTGTGCCAGAGGAAAAGCATAAATAGGCAACAGTGTGTACACTTTCATTGTGTGTCATTTCTATTGGTGAAAGCTCAGGTTGGGAGTGGTCGATAAATACATCACGATAATATGGGACACGTTGTTGAGGGTCACGAACAACAGAGAACACATGTGATCGAGACATACCCACGGCCGCGGCAGCATCCAGAGCAACATCCAATCCTTGAGGATGGGCAATAAGGATTTTTGCTTCACTGACTTGTAATTGTCTTTGAAGTTCAGACGATACATACGAGGTATTTGCAGGACTGATCGTAATACCTGTTTAATTTTATACTTAAGAATGTTAAAATCAGAATATAATACTCTTCAATACAACTGTTTGGTTTAAGCAGTAATAATACTATGTATATTTTAATAGCGTACCAGCAGCCATAGTTCCCAAATAGATTGGCATCATGTTAATCTATATTAGGTGTTAGTATTATTTTTTTGCTGCATACGTAATAATGTTTTCTGAAGAAAAATTCGTACTTTTGTATATCTACATCTTTATTATTATTATTTTATTGATACATACATTATTAGGTGAATAAAAACAAACAGTGTCTCCTTTTTTCAAACCAAAACGTCGCAAACCCGCATGAAAGGCACCTACTAAATGGCGAAGATGATTAAGGGTGATTGCTTCACCAGTAATAGCATCGATACTTAACGGCTTTGTCTCTGGTCGACCCATCGGATTACTGAGCATCATATCCACAACATTCGTGAAGGAGTAATGTTTATCGTACATAGCCATTTTGTTGTTTTTTTCCTGCTTAAATTTATTGAATAAATATAGAGATATATAGGATTTATGCCGCGTGAACCTCTGATAATTAGCTTTTTTTTTAAAGATATTTTTTTATAAAAATGAATGGACGCTTTATATAAAAATTTTTATGCAGGTCGGTATTGTTTACCTAACTAGGATTAAAATTCCCAAACCTAGTTTCCCGGTAATACTTGTCACACGGTTTTATATTTGTTAAGCTATTATTTTCTAGCATTATAAGATATTATTTTTGATAACATCAAAGATTATGATATTATATATATTATTTTATATACAGAGCACTCTGTTAGTTACAAAATATTTTTATAAACCTTCTTAAAAATCATTGATGCTAGCATTCCTGACCTTAATCATATTTGCTTTTACATGCGCAGTAAACAATTTGTATTACATAAATAGAACTTATTAATATTATTCCCACCCATATGCTGTGAAGCAAAACGTGTGTGTGTGTGTGTACATTTATAGTTCAGTATAAACAAATCCTGGGGCAAAGCAGATTCTGTATAATGAAAGCCACCAAAATTATAATTTTGCTTTGTTATCAAATAAAAGTGAACAGTGTGTATCAAGTTATAGTTAAAATAGATATTTTATAGATATCTAACATATAATACTATATTTTATTATATATAAAATTGTTGCAGGCTCATCAAGTTATTGTTAGATACTTTTTATTATATAAAATAATTATATATTTTTCTCAAAGATCGTTTTCATTGTTGTACTCTTGGGAATTTTATCAATCACTCATATATCTTGATCAGTGCATCTATTTTGACATATACCAGGCAATACATTATTAATGTCAATGACACTTGCTTATGGGTATACTGAAGCAATAGTAACATATAAACGCTAATTCTAATGACATTGATAGCAATTTAAAAGTCTATAAATATAATAAACGCTTCCGAGTAATATTAGTATGTTTGACATGGGATATGTGTAAGCTTTTTGACAATATCAATTCTCAATCGGCTAAACCCATAGTTCCGGTGTATCCGAATAGCTGCAAAAAAATAATTATTCTTCGGCTTCGTATTGATGTGCATTGTGTAATCATTTTTTCCTTTATTTGGTCGAAGTAGTACAGAAAAAAAATATAATACGTAATATAAATATAAATAATATAACAATAATGAAAGATATCACATACAAGAAAAAAGGGAAAGAAAAAAAAAGGCGGGGGGGGGACAATGCACATCAATACTTGCCTCGAATAATGATGTAGAATCTTCATCGAAGACTCGGCTAAGACTCATTTCAGTAGTTTCTGGGAAAAAGATAACGAATAAACCCGTTATCCATGTTATGACGAAAATCGTCATCTATTAAAAAATTATGCTTTTTTTGTACTACGTATTTTATTTTTATTATATTCAACATAGAAATAATTTGACAAAATAATAGAATACTTACCTGTCATATTCATTATTCAAGAGCCATAGATAATACATACTCAACCTTTTTGTATATAGACCTGTGAAAACCGTGAGAATATTTTTTTACATAGTTCGTGTGGCGTACATCTATCCCTCAGTTAAATCCATTCCGTAAATCTTTCAGAATCGAATGTTGACAGCTGTGATATTTTAAAAGCGATATGTACAAAATATATGATCATCTAGTAACAAAAAATGTTCCTCACCCTTTTTTGTCGATCGCAGAAATACTAGCTTAATATGATGAGATCGTAAGTATATTCTAAAATATACATGCCCTTTCACCAAAATCAATCACAAGCAACTTTTCTTTCGATGCCGATGTACTGTTAATTTTTCCTTTTTGGCAGCGATGTTCTTGTTCTTGCTGTAGTAGTAGTTGATAATGGTGTGGTAATGGAATAATTTTATAAATAAAAATGCAGACGTAAAGCGTAAAAAAACTGGTGAAATATTTATCATGAAATATGAACGGGAACCAAAGTGAGAAGTAACTAAAACTATCAATTCTTATTTTTCTCATGAAAAAGCAAAACAGATTCTTTTTTTTTTATATTATTTCATTTTTGGAAAGAAATTCTTATACAGTAAATGAAATATATTACTTATGTATTTTGGTGTCGTTCGTATAATAAATAGTAGCACGTTGTTATCATCGAAAAATCCCTAACGTACGTATATTAAATAAGCTAATTGCTTGACACGGTGAACGATATCTTGAAAGATAGACATTTTAATCAGCATTATACACCGCTGCTCAATCTAATGCGTCCAAAATCTCTACTGATATCATTCTTTGACAATTGATTGTAATTGAAATGACATATTATACCCTCCCAGAATACAGTAAGAAGACGAAGATGATGATACTACTTCAATAGTGGTGACGACAAAAGATAATCATTATGTTTTAAAGTCGTAGTGAGAAATGTAGCTGATAAGTTATGACGCCCCATATTAAAATGTGTAAATAATAAATATATAGCTATCTTCTTATCATTTTATCATTTTATTTTTTGTTCTCGATAGTTGCAGTACGTAGCTCTTTATATATTTTGTACTTGATAATAATTGTTGAGTTAGATTTCACAAATACATTTTTTTTCCTTTTCCTCTTATGAACATGAATCATACATATCACTAAAAATCTTTAAGATATACAGTCGCTTGATTCAATTTTAGATTGTGCGATATAATAAGGGTGGAAAGAAAAACAAATCAGTTTAATCGCAATCATGAAGCTTCGTTTCCCATCAAACTGAATTTATATTAAAAAATTCATAAGTAATAATTTATAAAACTCCATGTTCCGCACAGAATCTTCGAAGTAGGGTTTGCTTTTTTATATAAACTTATTATCGAGCATACGTACGAATTTACTTACATAATATGACAGTGTGGCCCACTATATAGCTGTACACTTGGGTTACATATAAATATTAACGACCAGATGGTACTAATAATAACTTATTGAATAAGTTTTTTTATTGCATATAGTTCGCTATATAATCAATTTTGTGTTTGTTATTCATTTAAAAAATTTCGTTTATTATTATAGAAAGTGTTTATAAAAAGAAGTATTCGAGGTTTTTAATTTCACAGTCAATAATTTTGTACTATGTCAGTGCATATTAATCAAAAATAAGCAATGTAGACATAATATGGAATACGTCCCGTAAATAAAAAAGGAATCGTTTTGTTTTAACTAAGAGAGAAACTGTTTACCAATATATAATCCATATAACTATTATGACTCTTAAACTTAATGTATCAACAAGCATCATAATTATAAAAATCTTTTAAGCTCACTTTTAAAAATATAATCCGTATGTACGCTCATTACAGTATACTTTAATGTATCATTTGTTGTTATGAACTGATTTGACTCTTCGTTTATTACCTTCAATATCAACAGTTTGATTAAGTGGAACGATATCATCATATGTTGTTTAGATATTGAATTCCTATATTGATGCTATTAGTTTATAATTGATAGTGCCTACAATTATGTATTTTTTTTTAACAAACTCATCTTTGAATGAATTGATACGTAGAAAGAACAACTTTTACGTTTATTAAATACAATAATTATATAAAAAATGTTAACGACGTTACCCAAAAATAATAAACATGAGTCGGCTGCTAAGCAACTATTGGTATTGGATATTATTGGGTCTTCCACGAAGACAATCATGGTAAAATAACAATAAAATACTTTACAATAGTACCTATATAGAGTCAAAACATAAAGAACCACAAAGAAACTTCTTGAAATAAGAAACATGTAAGCGACAAAGTATCGGTCATTCTCACTCTTCCATGTCGCGCTTGGAATTTTAATTTTCTCGCCAATGATGAGCACCGGGACCTAGAAACGAAGTGTAAACAACTTTCCCATTTTTGACATTTTTTATTAAACCAACTGTTTTGTATATATTCCAAATGGCTTCGCGATTTGGATTATGTCAACGTATATATGGTTGTAGATTTCTTACTACATCCATTTCAACTCCTTCGGCATTCCGTTCTATTAGTACGCGACCTACATTGAGTACAACAACTCTTACAACTCGATCATGGTCAACTGCAGTACGTCAGCAACAGCAATCTTCATTCCTTCAGCAACAACAAAGATTTAACTTTAGTACCAAGACAATCAGTAACAGCAAAAAGACCATTGAAGGAAAGACAGACAATGTCTCAGCTGGCATGTATGCTGCAGCCATTTTCATTTCCATGTTGGGATTATCTTATGCGGCTGTTCCATTGTACCGATTGTTCTGTGCCAGTACTGGATATAGTGGTACGCCTGTAACGGATGCTAATCGATTTGCTAAAGACCGTCTTGTACCCCTTAATGAGCAGCGACGGATACGTATTACATTTGAAAGCAATACATCTGATTCTTTACCTTGGTCGTTCAAACCCGAGTTACGTGAAATCTATGTTGTCCCTGGTGAAACAGCATTGACATTTTACAAAGCAAAGAGTAAAGCAAAGGATGATATTGTGGGTATTGCCACCTACAATGTCACACCTTATCGTGCCGGTTCTTATTTCAACAAGATTCAATGTTTTTGCTTCGAAGAACAACGATTGGCTTCTGGAGAAGATGTGGATATGCCAGTGTTCTTTTTTATTGATCCGGATTTCTTGGATGATCCTTATATGAAGGATGTAAATACCATTACTCTTAGTTATACGTTATTTAATGCTAAATATGCTAAACATTTATCTCCCGTACAACCTCCATCAGCATAAAAAAAATAAACCAGATACAAATGTAAATCAAAAAAAAAAAAATTGAATACATTGGCTCTTTATTTTGTAAATAATATTAATAAATGTAGAATTATAATAGTATGTTATAAGTATGATAACAATGTAATGCTTTTTGTTGTTCTCGTTGTTTTTAATTTGAAAGTATAGAAAAAAGAAAAAGAAATTCGAAGTAAAACAGAAGATTGTATATGTAATGGGAATGATGGTAATTTTCAAAGAACATGAATAGAAGGTTGAAAGATAATGGATGTGAAACTAGTATTACGAATATCTTGAATTATAATTATTGTCATTATATACATTAAGTGTAAGAAGAAAAACGGAAGTGATGATAATTTCATAGTAATTAATTGCGAAAAAATTAGTTTTTTGAATTGATCAGTTGGCAGGTTGATTAAATTGGGTAGAGTTACCATCGACACAACTGGTACCTAAGGTAGGGGTTGTCAATATCTGTGGGAAACGATCGACTATTGAATCAGTGCTACTATCTGATATTACCAAAGAGGAACATGATTGCCCACATGAAAGTCGATTAGGGTTATTTATGGGTTTAACGTGAACATTGCGTCTTGAAGCCAATGATTGTCTTTTTGTTGATGCACTACTACTATTTGTATCAATATTACTATCGTCGTCATTATCACCATCGTTAATAGTATACTTATTATCATTATCATTAGTGTTATTGTTATTGATAGTAGTACTTTTCTGTTGCTCGTAAACCTTATTATATTCACTGGGATGAATAATAGGTAATGGGGGTGCAATGACTACTGTAGGTTCAGTTCCTTGCTGTTGCTGCTGATAATGTTCCTCCTCGTACTGATATTCATCTGGTTGAGGAGGTGGCGCTGGGCTATTCGCGCCACTATTTGTGCCACGCATTCCACGAGCAGGTGATTTTGATCGTGGCCAATGATGAAATAGATTGGCAAAGAACCTGTTATCTTTCGCACTTGATGAGGGAGAAGATGCTACCGATGATAATGTAGATGTATTCGATGTACGTCGTAATTCACCGAAAGATGATCGATGGCTAGTTGTAGCCGTTGAATAAGAGCCAACTGAACTAATACTACTTGCACCTAATGATTCAGAAGACCGATGACCTCTCAGAGGTGGTCTTTTACTTAAAGGATAGTGATAATGATGCTGTTTTCTAGGCATTAAAAATGCTGGTGCAGAAGAACATGATAACGAATTTGTATTAGTATGATGAGAAGTTGTTGTTGTTGGCGCTGGAGGTGTTGTGCTATGCATGTCATCCAATCTTTCCAGCCATTTATCTAAAACACTTGTTGAATCATTTAATTGATGTAATTGCAATGCATTAACCCATATTTCTAGCTCTTCCCGTGTCTCGGCTTGCAAAAACAAATCAGACCGTTCGGATTTATGTTTATCATTAGATAATAATAAAAATGTATTTTGCCGTTGTGGCTGCTTTTTAAGAATCAGTGGGAGTGGGAGGGGAGTGACATCGGTTACAAGTTGATAATTATCAAGATTTATCACGCACTGCGGGATATTTTCCACCTAAAATAACCATACAATTAAGAGTGTTACTATTAAGACATTACCAATTGACATAGATATTCATACAATATATATAAATGTACCTCACTCTTATAATACCGAAGCTCATTGCCTTCTAGTACAAAGAACCGTCGAGCCCAAGACTTGCAGATTCCGTGTCGTTGCTTTAATAGCCATCCTTGCACTTGAGGTGTGTAAGCAAAATTGCCCGACATGGCAACCCTTTTTTATATCTTTTTTTTTTTTTAAAAAAAAAAAAAAGAATGAATGAATGAATTGAAAAAGGAAAGAAAGAAAAAAAAAGGAAAAAGAAGAAATAAAATAAATCTCAAAAACAAATTGGATTTTCTAAATATGCTTTTTTATTTATCTGAATATTCTCCCTTCTAACCCATGTCCAGTCTCCTCCCCCCCCCCCTTTTTTTTTTCTTTTTCTCTTCATCACAAATTAACCATCACCAAGCAACCACAAAACCCTCTTTTACACTCTCCATCCCAAAATAGAACCTTAAAAGATAAACTACCCAATTACCCGTGTGCTCTTCATTTAGATCTTACACGCATCCTTGTTATAACTATATATATAGTCATCTTCAAATCTCCTTGTTATTCTTTTGTTATTACAACCTATATCTCCTTGTTTTTGCCTATCACACTCAAAAAAGACACCAACAATAACCCAAAGGAAGAGACTTACACTTGTAAATTGACCCCTTATTTTTTTTTCTGTTATATATCTAATTATACATATCGTATTTAAAATCCCCTTATTTCGTTCACCCCTATCCCCAATTTCTTTTTTTTGCTGCTCCCTTCTTGCAGCCAACAAATTGGCGCGGTTGGTCTTTCCAGTGGGATTTTATTAATGGATTATATATATATATCTGTTTACTACACCTCTCCTTATAAAGTATAATATTAAGAGAATGGCATTAAAAAAGAAAAAAAAAACGCGGCCACCTATGATACTCAACGTGGGATTCAGGAGGTGACAAGATTTCTCTTGAAGGGGGTTTCTCTTATCGAATTTAGTGTTAAAAAGAAAAAAAAATATTGCTCGGAGAATGATTGCATTTGATATTACATGAAATAAAATTTTGAAATCAGAAAGCTATGTACTTACTGTACTTTTCTACAAATTAAAATATTTATAGTAGTGATTTATATGCTTATTTTCGCCGGAAAGAAATGTGACTTAACAAAAAGAAACGTGAAGCTGTTTTATTATTTAATAATTTAATAAAACAAACAGCACCGGTTTCAAATTTGCATTTTAGAGTAATTTGCGTTTGATGCTATTTCAAGTACCTTATAATGACTACGTAATAATGATAGCGTATACGTATTACTTCTTGTCTCTCATATTTAATTCCAAAATCGCACCACGTAACACTCTCTTCTTTTAAGTGGTTATTCACCTTTTTCTTTTTTTTTCTCACCTTCTTTCAAAATTCAGTTCCCATAATGTATCTTAATATACATGGTTGTAAATAACAACAATTATAGTAATACTAAAAGAAGGGAAGGAGAAGTTGAATAGGTATAAAAATGATTATAAATGTATTTATAATTTTTTTTTAAAAAAAAACCTGTTAAACAATACACAATCATCATGCATTCTCTTTTTTCTTTCTGGGAAAAAAAATGCAGATGTCATACTCTATTTACACGCAGATAGTGATAAAGTTGATCATATTACTACCTAATATATATAAATCGACCCTCAAGGCCTGAAACTAGTCATTTCTAAAACGAATTTAGCCACATGGTCCGTCGGATCTTGCACTAATCGCTCCCTACTTTTTTTCTTCCTAACGTATTTATCCATGGCTACATTTGTTTTTTGATGTCGTCCATGAACGAGATAACTCACCATCAAACATGTGTAGCTTTTGCTTTTATTATTATTATTTGTTTTTACAAAACTTGTAATTATAAAGTGTCAATAATACCATGTTCTCATTATAGTGTCTCTAATAAGAATACATGAAAATGCGGCCGAACTTGTGATAACATTGTAGGCTAATACGAAAAAACTTTTATTTGCGCATAGGAAAAGTAACCAAATAAAACAGGACATAAAATATGACGTATGTTGCCTCTCTTATCTAAATTATCCTAATATGCTTAATGTGAGTATATTTTGTTTCATGTAATATTTATATTCACGAGTACTATTATTATTCACTGAAGAATTGAAGAAACCGTATGTTTGATATCTTATATACCTGATCTGTTATATTGATAGTCTTGCTAAACTCAAGTAATATGACTGTTAATTATTTAATACGTAAGTTTGTATATAATAGCAGCATTGTATCAACGAAAATATATGTGTACTTTCATTAATAATTTCTACCTGTGATATTTAAGACATCAAATTTTTCGTTACTAAAGCATGAAACTATGATACTCCTGATACAACTTACGAGTCAATTAAAAAGTGTGGTATTATTCAAGATAATGATTTTCACTCTGTTTATTTATTATGTACCTGGCTATATAATGCAAGTAGCTTCCGACACGTATCTTTTTTTTTTATTATATTACCAACATACATATACATCATAGATACGTTACTAGTGCGCACATTGCTAATAATGTACATAAATAGGTACCGTATACGGTTTTTTTTTTCGTATTCTATGGTTACATAACTATATACTTTTTCCCTTTTCCCCAGGATTGTAAGAATACTTGCTTGGCCAGAAGGAGACAAGGAATCTTAGTGGTTTTAGGTTATTAGGGGGGGACGTATGTGAAAAAAGGAAATCAAGGGAAAAAGCAGGTTATATATTGACAGCACTAATTAGTATGACAAGAATGATCTCCTTTGCTTCTCTTTATCCTTTCGTCCTACATTTGTTGTTATTATGGGATGTGTGTCATTGAAGTAACACCAATGGTAATATTTTTGTTGGTAGAGTGCCACTTCTTTTTCCGTGGTCATGTTCCTTCTCTCTCTCTTCTACTATATGTGTTACTAAAAACTACTATTATTTACGGATGATAATTATATTGAAAAAATAGACCTTGATGGAAAGAGCTTATGTTAAAAAAGAAGTAAGGGAGGCAAATAATAAAAAAAATACTACAATGCTCTTTTTTGCCATATATGTCTAATACACACGTACGATTTATAAGTTCCATTATCATCTAGAATGAATAGTAGTAAACAATAAAGAGTAAGTTTGTGTGCATGTGTGTGTCTGTGTGTGTGTGTTTGTATTTACGTGTGTGTGATACATAAAAATATACAAGGGAAATCATGTAGATTATTACACACGTAATTGAAAAGTATATACGAAATAAAAAAAAAAAAAGAAGAGGAGGAAAAGACCCTGTTACTATTTTATAATGGATAATAAAAAAAAAAACAACAATAATAATAAAAGTTTCATTTGCTTTCTTGGTTTTTTTTTTCTATTCACTTTTTCCAAAATTGAGACTTCTTGCTAGAGCTTTTTTGTCACTACTAATATCATTATCTGAATCATTTCCTATAGGATTGTTTTCAATAATGACAGCTGAAGAAGGCATCATATGCGCAGGCATGCCCATTGCAATGGTAGGTGTCTGGGGGCCAGTAGCAGGTGGAGCACGTGATGTTTGTGGTGGTAATTGAGATTGTGAATATTGGTTAGGTGGTGGTGTTGCTTTTGTATTTGAAGAACTGGAAGCAGCAGTGGCAGCAGCTGGTGGAGTAATTGGAGCCGTAGTAATAATAGGGGGTGGTAAAGGTGGCGTAGGCTGTTGTTGTTGCTGTTGGGCAATTTGTTGTCGTGTTACACGTAGTGAATCTTGTCTTGGTGGTACATATTTACCCCCTTTACCAGTGGCTTGCATTGAAGAAGGTCGTGAAGAAGTAGGTGTTTCATCAAGAGGGGAGCTCATGATAGGTGAACTTGTAGTATTGTCAGGTGTTGTTGTAATTACAGTCGGCCGTGTATCAATTGTTGCTGTCACCCCGCGTAAACCTCCGCCTGTCGTTGGTGTAGATGTATTGCTAGAATCATTATTAGTATCCAATGCACCTGCTAATGCAGCCATACCAATCCATGTCGCGGCGTCCGACATTTCACTCGCTGTATGATTATCAGTTGAATATTGCGAATCAGGAGATGCAATCATTGGTTGAGAAGGTCGACGATCTATACGAGGAGGAGTTTCATCACGAGCTTGTTGTGAAGGAGTAGTGACAGTTGCAGAAGATGTAGTAACTGGTGTACGACTATTGGACGATGTAGGAGTTCCACCACCAGATGTAGTTGTATTAAGGGAAGCAGATCGTGGTTGCTGCTTTGGAGTCTCTGTAGGTACTCTCTGTTGTTGCGATTGCTGTGGTTGTTGCGGATGTTGTGGTTGTGATGCGCCACGATACATTTCTTGTGATTGCTGTTGTTGTTGTCCTGACTGTGAACTCAAAGTGACAGGGTGGAGGGGTTGTGTCAGTAGCATTCCTGTGGTTGTATTTGTACCACCACTTCCACTACCACTATTTGACGAAGACAAAGTAGCCGATGATGATTGTGCGCTTACTAGTCCTCCTTGTGGAGGTTGTTGATACTGTTGTGTTTGTGTTTGTTGATGAAATTGTTGTTGGGATTGTTGTTGGGATTGCGGTGTTTGTGGTTGCTGGAAATGCTGTTGAGATTGTTGATGGTATACTTGATGTTGTTGTTGTTGATATTGTGGTTGTTGATACTGTTGTTGTTGATATTGAGTTTGTTGTTGCTGTTGCTGTTGTTGTTGTTGAGCAACTGCAGCATTATTTTGACATTGAATTTCAGCATTGGCAAATAATGGCTCATAGTAAAGCATCATGTCCTCCAATACACAATCTGTACGCCATTCACCGGGGACTTCGGCATGATTATGATCATGGAAAATAGCAGGAGTAAAGATAAGCGACAAATTTTGTAAATTCATCTTGTTGACTTGACTTTGTGCATTTACTCTAATATAGCACAATGCAACATATTGTCGTGAGTATAAAAAAAATAGTTCAGACACTTTGATTAATTACTATACTAATAATAATAGAAAATAACTTACTTTGCAAGATGCCGAATAAGTACATGTAAAGTATCTCGGTGTATTTTAGGTAATGCAGCCAATTTACCTTGTAATGCTACTAGTCGTCGCTGTTTTTCAAGCGCTACAATAAAAAAAATTAGTAAATAAATACGAATTCAAAGAAATCAAATTCAAAACACACAAGCACATAAAGTAACTTACTAGCATATTCCATTCTTGTTTGTACACTCAAATTAAATAACGGTTGCTGAAGTTCACGTAAGTAAATCTTGAGGACTGATGCAATAGTAACGACATCATATTTTGATTTTTCCAAATCGATATCTTGCTCGCCCTGTTCAAATAAATATTTAAGAGACTCTACATTACTTTGTCGACCAGACACACGATAAATGCCTTCTTTCTGTAAGCCTCCCATTCGTTCCACTGCTTCAATACATTTCAATACGACAAGTGGGGTGGTTCGATTATATTCCGACGCATATTCATCTAGCGACATACCAAATATTAAGTCTATAAAAATACAGAAATTATAAAGTAAGCTAACTACTAAAATACACTTTCCACATGTTATGATAATAACAATAACAAACTTTTTTTTTCTACCTTTGGATTTGCCATGATAATGATTTTCGTAAAATATTCTTGAAGGTGATATGTATCTCTTTTTATGATATTCAGTATTAAAAAGATAAATATCAGTTTGAAAATCAATTTCATCCACTGAACGGATTGTGATATCAGCAACCTAACATTAAAATTAAATTTATTAGTTGGATAATTTATGATATCCTCTTTCCAGCTTTGTATTTGTATAAACTTACTCTAGTTTCATCTACAAGCGAAGCTCGTTCTTTCTTTAACATATCACCTAATGCAGATTTTGTTACATTTGTTTTATCCGTAAATACAGTTTCCACTTGCTAAATATAACGAAAAATTAATATAATTATACAGTGATTAAATTACATGCTTTTCATATAAAGCAAAAGGCTATTATCAACCTATTATTTACCTTCAATGCTTTGGTAGCAGTCTCAATTTGTTTTTTTCGAAGTCGCTCGAGTATACGAACACCAGCTCGATATTCTTCATCTATAATGATAAGACAAATATATTAGAATTATAACATTATAGTATCAAAACACAGGACTTCTACCTATATATACATATATACAACATTATTTTTACCTGCAGCAATAATTTCAGTTCCTAGTCGAGCGCATTTTGCATTTTGTTTCGTCACATCTTGAACTGCTGCAGCTGCAGTAGCATTAGCAATTTGAGTACGCATTTGAGCCATAAAGTTTTGCATACCCTTTTTCAGCGTGGTATCTTTTTCCAATGATGATAAAGAGTCATTATCTGTTGAATGGCGTGGTCGTGGTTCTTCAGATGAAAGCCGTTTTAATTCTGTTCCTGTTCCATCACGTAAATCCATATCACTACCATGACTTGACATGGGTGATAATCCAGGACCACCAGCTTGCTGTTGTTGTTGTTGTTGCTGTTGCTGATATTGTAATTGTTGCTGAGCCTCTTTGAGTTCTATGCAACGGTGTGAATATGCTTTGTGCAACTACATTTTATTTTTATTTTTATTTATTTTTTTTAGGTCGATAGTTATGTATAAATACTCTTTAACAAACAAGGAGTTATTTTCTTTAAATATAATCCTGGATTCAATTTATCATTATTATTATTTTTTACCTTTGGTACATCGCGTGAACGATACATAATATAATTTAAATTTTCTTCAGCAAGTCTAGCCTTTACTTTCTTTCGTCGAGCTTCCTGTGCTTCCTATATATATTTAATTCCCAATAAAATATGATTAATTAATAAAATAGGATGATATACATTTACCAAAATAAAATAAAGAAATTATTATTACCTTAACATGTACCAATTTATCGATTTCTGACCACATGCTACGAATAAGATTCTTTCGAATAACAATTGTTTGTTCTATTGAACGTTCATAATGAAGCGTCGCCCGCCTGAAAGTTGTTTCTGCGTTACCAAAGCAATTAAACATATCTGTTTCTGCTGTAGCATGAGCCTTACTAATTTTACTCAAATGTATAACATAACTTTCTTCTGCATTCACTCTAATTTTTTTTTAAAAAAAAAAAAAAACGTTGTGAGCTTTTAGCTTCGGGATTCTTCAACATATTTTGTGTCAGTTTCTATATAAATATTTAAAACGTACCGCCCTTTCAATAAACTGATGAATCGTTCAAGATCAGATATACTCCATTTTAAAACTCTGTTAATATAATCATGTTGAGCTTCGATACTTGGTATCTAATTTAGTATAAAGGATGAAAACGAATAAGTATAAATGCATATAATGAATAGTAGAAGAATCTAATATATTATCCGTTCTTTCGCGTTCTCATCTTTTTTTTTCATCAATGGCTAACCTCTTCGTCTTGTATCTGTGATACACTTCTTCCTCTCGGACGATGCATTGGTTATATAATTTTAATGCAAGTGTTTGTATGAAAATGGGGTCGTATAAAAGTATATAATAATTGTATTGTATAAATGGAAAGTATGGAAAGATTGTCTTGAAACGAGTTTTAAAAAAAAAAAAAAAAAAAAAAAAAAAAAAGATTGAGAGAAAAGAAGCTATATATAAATTACACTGTTTTCCTCTCTTTCTCTTCATTAAATGCCCGCTTAAACCACACGGCACACAACACAACGCGCAGTTAGTACACTCGATTTTTTTAAGGTACGTAACAATGTATTTTTATTGGGGAACTTCAATTCTTGGCATATTATTAAAAAAAACCCTACAAAGTATTGACAACATTTTTTTTCTATTATCATAACTCATTTTCGGATTCGAAGGAGTTTAATAATATCAATGCAAGAACTGCACCCTTGTTTATCTCTTACGTACATTTTTTTTGTCATACTTGATTCCAAGTTTAAAATCGTTCTACAAAATCCAATATGACAGAGTGGATGAGGCGACTTTTTTTTTTATTTGGTATAAACCCAGGTTCCGATTATTTAGCCTTTTCCAATGATTATTTATCATCAATAAATCATTTAATGTTAAAAAAAGCAATTGATTGTTTTATTTTTATATCTACAGACCTAATTATAGGTTTTATGCAAAATGGCAACAATCAAAGCGATAAAATAAAATTGTACACGTATGTTTTTTTTTCTTTGTTGCTAAGAAACATCAATTTAATATAGCAACAGCAAAATTTGATATGAGCACGAACAAGGCAATCGCTTTATTATATCCTAGTAACCATTTTATGGTATATTAAATAGAGAAAAAATAGATACACACCATAGTAAAAATTGGGATAAATGTATAGTACGAGAATTTATTTATATTTGATAGCAACGGAAAGTTGGAACTCATATGATATTATAAGCATCGCGTGCAGTTACATAATGGTGGAGGGGAGTAAATCATGTGGAATTTATTTTTTATGTCTATCTATAATTGATAAAATAAATCCTACTACTATTGCGATAAATGAAAGGTGATTAAAGTGTTCTTCTTATCTATCATTATTGAAATACAAATTCAATATTTGTTGTTTTGATGTCCTCATCCACAATAACACCCATAACAACGTCGCCATCATCATTCAACAGATTTTAAAATGAGCTTAATTCATACCAACAAGCTAAACAAATATACTCGATATTTGTACTTGTTTCAAAATAAGATAAATATCATAAGCATGTTTTCTCTGGAACAGACAAACAAAAATATTACAAACACGATAACAACAACAACTTCTGCTTTTACCAGCCCCTGATTAATATGTTATATAAATCACAAAAGAGAAAAGAAATAGGAATTATAACTCAATTTCTTTTTATAAAAAATAAACACATGTTCTAATACGACAAAAATTTAATTTGACTATTTTATCGGTAAAATATATTATTGCTGTTGTAATATTCTTTTATAATGTATATATGCATATTGGCTGATATATATAATATTCTGTTATCAATCTTATAATCAAATATTAGTCTGCATGTAAGAGATGCTAGTCTAACTTTAAATGAGAAATAAAATGGTCCCCGCCCCTTTTTTTTTCTTATATTAAATGGCTGAACAATGCGATGATGTAAGAAAAGATTAATATACATACTGTTATAATAAAAAGAGCGGATTTAAATAAAATGGAGTTATATTAAATTATATACAGCGAGATACTCTAATATAATATTATTTATGTATTAACTAATGCCTCCGATTCATCATTATTAATGTACTACCTATCAAAACGAAAAAAAAAGCTCTTTAATTAAAAAATCACGTTTTTTGTCTCTCAAAATGTGTCAATTCATTTATCTAACGAATAAAAAATAAAAAATAAAATAAGAAAGCAGCCACTTCTCACCCACAAAATGCGACTACTTGGTCTAATGTATTTATTCCATAGAGGGAAAAAAGAAAACAAATACGTACATGGTGCTACAAAAAAATAGTACGATAATAACGGGAGAAGAAACTTACTATTTACGAGATAGGTATTAGACATGACAAATTTTGTTACATGTAAGCTTATTTTAGTTGTTGTGTGGTTGTCAACATATTATGAGTTTATCAGCCATTAATGTAATAATACAGAAAACTCTGGCTGTACAGATATGACATACCGACTTGATGGGAATAACAATTAGAGTGTGGGAGTGAGACCCAGGTCACCATTTAAGATTTACACTGGATTACCTCCTCACAATTTTTTCTTCAAGCCTCCTTGCTTGGTATCTAAAGATGAAGAGTTGTTCTTCTTGTGTAATAGATCAAAAAGAAAAAAAAAATCATATACCGACGTTCCAATCAATAGGCGCATCATGCGTTCACCCCCGCAATGAGTAAAAATTTCTACCAACTATGTAGAAAAGAGAAATAAAGAATAAAGTAGAAATAATTCACATATTATCCTAATAATGAATTTATATATTTTTAAAAAAAGAGAATGAAAGAAAGAATATAATATCAAAATGAAAAAGAAACTTTTTTTTTTTGAGAGAAGAAAGTATGACGTGTATGAATGACATTTTTTTTTTTTTTTTTTTGTAGAAAAGGAGAGGAAGAAAACTCTAATAATAATCTCAGTAGCGCATTTATTTTTGTTCAGAAACCTTTTTTTTTTCTTATTCTCTCTTTCTTCTTTTCTTATTCTACTTTATTGTTATTATTCATATTTTACAATCATGTCTACAAAAGAAGAAGATAAACTCAAAACTGTTCCAGAAGATTCAGTCAAGGATAAGGTACATGAATAAATGATGACAACTTTTGCTCTTTTTTTTTCAATTCAAGGAAAAAAGAAAAGCTTTCTTTCTTTTTTCTTTCATCGTAAGACTAGAAAAACGCGTAAAAAAACATAACGAAGAGGAATTCATTCTTTAACTCGTATGTGTATGTGTTTAATTTATATTATACTGTAGGAATCAACAGAAAAGACAACTAAGGATAATGGTGAAACAAAGATTGTGGATCCCGAAGAACTCATTGATTACAATACGTTTGATCAGTTATTGGACATGGACGACGACGAAGATCACGAATTCTCATATAGTATTGTACTCAACTATTTCGAACAAGCCGAACAAACTTTTACAGATATGGACGATGCACTGTAAATATATCTTCTTACTTAGTTATCATGGCAATTTAAAAGGACTGAGCCTATTATGGAAGTAATAGCATTAACTTGGAGATTTATGTGATACATCTATCAAACCCTTTTCTTTTTAATTTTTTGTAGAGAAAAAAAGGATTTATCTGAACTGTCTCGATTGGGTCACTTTCTTAAAGGAAGTTCGGCTGCTATTGGATTGAAAAAAGTCAAGGAAACATGTGAAAAGATTCAAAATATTGGAAATAAACAAGATGAAGTAGGATCTGCCTCATTGGAAGAAGAAGTGGCATTGGAAAAGATTACAAAGTTATTGCCACAAGTCAAGGCAGAATATAAAGAAGCTGAAGAATATCTTAAAAGTTTTTATGATCAAGATGCACGATAGAAGCATTTTTTTTCGCGTTTTTTTGCTTTTTTTTTTTTTTTTTTTGGCAGTTGTCATTAACCCATCATTATTATCATTATTCCAAATTCACTGAAAAACAAACCAAAAATAACTATTTGAAGATCAAAAATGCGATATTGAAACACACACACACACACACATTATATATATATATATATTATACAAATTCCAATCCACCAAGTAACCTCATCTCCCATCTTGAAAACCTTATCCAAAACATCATCAATATTACAGTTCACAAGAAGAAGAAAAAAAAATTAACAGTTTTGTAAGTTCTTCGCTTATATTCCCCCTTGTTCTTTTTTTTTTCTTTTTCTGTGCTTCCTAAAAACCATATCACCCAGCCCCCAGTTGCAAATCTCTTTCTCCTTCCTTATGCACCTTGTACTTGATTATTTTTCTTTTCCTCTCTCAACTTCCACTATACATATACACAACCCTTTTTTTTAGTTCATTTTGAACTATATTAACTTTGCTTGAATAAATACATATAAAAGAAAAATAACGTCATTCAGGAGTGACATTTTTTTTTATTATTTAAGCAGACACAGAAAAAAAAACACACTACAATTTTTTCGGGTCATACTACTGTTTTAATAATCGTTTTTTTTTTTTTACTCTTTTTGGTCAAAGTAAAAAAAATTGTTCTAACTTGGAAAGGTTACAAGTAACTTTTTTTTTTGGGGGGGTTGGAGAAAAAAAAGTAGGTCAGGAGTATTTACGGAGAAGAGATACCATGAGGATCGATTATACATAATTATTAATATTGAAAAATTTCATTTTAAATTGGGGGGGGGGTGTACGAAATAGAATATCTCATTATGCTTTTGGTAGAAGTTTAATTGTAAAGAAAACAAGTATAAACATGATACAAACAAATAAGACAATTCCCATCGTCATAAAACTCGTACCCCATGACTTTGAATAATGAGTATCCAATCTTTGTCGTTCTTTACGTAATCGTTCCAAGTTACTCACAACTGCTTGTTGTGCTTCATTCAGTACCTTTGTAAATAATGGTATCATAACAAAAAAAAAATTAGTTATCTCTCTTCATAAGCTTCTTCAATAAATTGTTGAAGCTCTTTTAAAATGTATTATAAAAAAAATAGATGTCCGTACCTTATCATCATTGGCTAATGTATCACCAAACGATTGACTATTTACTTTAAGTTGCTGAGCCATACGACTTAAATCCGTTGTCAGCTCATCATGCATCTGTCTATGATGTTGTAACACATGTTCAATATTTGAGGTTTCTTGTTCCCGAGTCATGCCAGATCTACAACTCGGATTATTAGTAAAGAATTCATAAAAGAGATAATATCTCTTGATCCTATATAAATATCTATTACTCTTTTTCATAACTTACCCTTGTCTACGACGCAATCGATTTGATTCATCCCCTACTGCTGCTGACACTTTTCCTTCTTCTTTTTCTATTTTACAGACAAAAAATTAAGTCTTTTCCCTTTATACCATACAAAAAGACGTATCTCCCTTAACTTTTGTTTTTATACCTAAGTTACTAGCAGGTGATACGACACTTTCAGTATCTGAATTATCATCATCCTATAAATGACAACGAATACAATCAATCATGTTGTTAATGCATCTTTCTTAATAAACCCTTCCCTTTTCTATTCTTCAGTTTTACTTTTTGTTCTACTGTTGTTGCCATATCTTCATCAGGCGCATTCTTGATCTTTTGAAGCCACTCAGGTTCATCTGGTTGTTCTAATTGTTTTAATCCATCCAGTAAAGATTGTTTTGTTGTTCGTGCTTCCAAAATACCCTTATTTATCTCTACATCCTATACAAATTTTATGTCTGTTTAAATTTGTTTACGTTCTAAAATACGAAAACTTTTATTACTATTATATTTACCAATCCTCGACTGGATACTTTTGTTGCCAAAGCTTGAATTCGATCAGCATAACTAAATAACAATCCATAAGTTATTTTTGTTATTTTCAATGGCGTCTTTTCCTCTATTGTTGAAACAAAACAAAAAAAGAAAGTGGTCTTTTTTACTTTACTTATTGGATATTCCTGATTCATGTTGTAAGTTTTGTAAATAGCGTATATACTAGATTGTTTAAAATGTAACAAGTCAGCCATCACATTTAACAATTACAATAATATCAATAATAAATCATAATAAGGAAGAGAATCCGTACCGCTACAAATTTTCCTTGTTCTATACTATTCCATTCGCTATTGTTATCATTTATTCGTTGTTCACATCGAACAAGCATTCGATAGAGATTTATTTCATTAGTGGAGACAACCATATTTGAATTTATAAAAATAAAAAAAAAAGAACTTGCAGTCCAGAGCCAGGTGACGAATAAATTATTATGCAAAGTTCTCAACTCCTTCAGGAAGGTCTTTGATGCGTTATTTTATTTAATATGCTATTTACGCTTCTTGATGGTACGTATCGTTATTACAGTTACATTACTTTTAACATACTTCACAGTATTATTCTTTCTCTCTCCTGGTCTTACTCTATATGTGATTAATTATGGTGAATCGTTTGATCTCTGCGTGCTGCGGGCATACATGATGTAAACTATAAAAAATTTCTTGCATCTTCTCCACCTCAAAGCGCATCTTTGGTATACCCATTCTTCCACAAGCACTTTTTTTTACTACTACGGTTAGTCTATGTTCAGCTAGCTTTGATTTCATTTCTAAATACATAATGGAATAGCTTTTGCTGTAATTAACTATTACAATCAGAGTTATTTGGTGGATAATTTGTCCAGTGATGCAATACGTACCAGTATAAAAATGCTATGCGACAGTGATTTAGGTGTGTATAAATTTCTTGTGATGGTCGATATTATATATGTACGATATTATAATACGTAATGGCCCTCCAAAATTAGCACTTATTTCAATCTTCTGTCCATAAATTATGTACTTGCATTTGTGTGAGATGTCTTTTGTGTGTATGAATTCTAGCATAAAGAAATAGAGCTTTTCTTTGAATTATTTCTTTTCCATAATGAAAAATATATATTAAAGCGCACAATTCTTTTACATGTAATTATAAATAAGACAATAATTTGGAGAAACATGATATAATTACAATGACTCTATGTACCAGGCGTCTTTGACTTTCATTGACAATTACTAAATTAGGCAATCAGAAAGGAATATATTCGTTTTTATTTTTCTCTTGACTTATTATCATCAGCATTGAGCAGAATATCGTCTCTGATGATACTTAAAATCATACGGCTGAAAACATTACCAGTGACATATGAAATATTATATGTATTATGTGGTTTTGAGCTAAAATAAATAAATAAATGATTCCTTTGTTTAAATTGAAATCTAAGACAAGTCATATAATTAAGGAACAAACAAGTGTGTACTCATACCTTCTTTGATTTCATATCAGCCAATAAAATTGCAGGGCAATTTGGTTGCCATGGCAACGGGCATTAGAACAGCTAATTATATGCATTGCCACACACATCATTGTGTAACACCCCAATGTAGAGTATTGTGGCGAAGTGATTATTTGTTAACTTTTTTATATAAAAGGGTGTATGAAAAGAGTACTCTTTTTTTTTGGATTATTACAAAAGTCTTTTTTCACTTTTCATCTATCTTTTTTTTTGTTTCTTATACAGACATTTTTCTCGTTGATTTATTATGGCTCGTGTTCCCAGAACAAAACGTCGTGTTGCTACAGACAACAAAACTAGAAGTGGCAAACTTAAAGCACGCGTGGTATATATATATTTATTTAATATTTTTCTTTATTCAGCTTTGTATAACACAAAAACTAATAAAGGCATTATGACTACATAACAGCCACGGGATGGAACTCATGTGCGTCTTACAGACAATATGAAGGCTCCTGTCACTGTACGTGGTAATAGCCGTGATGGGGCTGTCAAGAAAGTAGTTGTGACCCGTAAATCTACCAGAAACAGATTCCTTACCCCTACCAAGGAGCCAGAAGAATTTAACAGACCCATTGAATCTATTCGAGACTTTAAAAAAATGAAGGTAATAACGATATATTATTTTATTTGTTTACATGGCGTGTGAGAAATGTAAAAAAAAAAAAAAACACTCACATTATCACCGATTTATTACTTGATTAGGGTAAAACTTACTATCTTGTCCATCGAACTGGTACTACTACTGCTCAAGATACTTGGGAAGCGGAACAGTCAATTGGTTCTTTGGATATCGTGAGCGCTTTCCATGAACGTGTACAAGCAACGTCTGGTTATGCTGTTGACAACAATTCCACTACCAGTAGTACTAATGGTACCAACCGCGAAGAGACTCCCAATGTCCGTCGATCGACACGTACATCCAAGACGCGTGCCATGCTTCGCATGACAGACAAACAAATTACCATTGAAAGTAGTAGCGATAGTGAAATCGATGACGGCATTCAAACAAGTGGAAGAAGAAAGAGATCAGCTTCGACAAGTACTACCCGAAAGAAACGTAGTAATAGCGAATCCAAACAAGGTGACAAACCCAAAAAACTTCGTGGACAAGCAGCACGAAAAGCTGCTGAAGCTGAAGATCGTCAGCAACGTCAAGTGGAACGTCAAGGCAAAACTGATGTCGCGATTGTAGGCATTGATGAGACTGATTGTTGTTTATGTTGTGGTGTTCTTGCATACCGTCATGCGATTGAGAATGACGATTTGGAAAAGTTCAAGGCTGCGCTAGAGGATAAGAAGACTGTACCTCACTGGAGCAAAGAAAACTGTGAATATTATAGTGACTATGTCATATCTAGAGCTCTGGTTAAGGGTAACAAGGAAATTGTAAATCTTTTGTTACGAGACGTGGAAAATGATCGCGTAGCCATACCTAAGAAATACACTCAATATGGAAGTAACACTGGTTATGTGGGCCGTTATACTTTTGGTCATGCTGTTAGGTAAATAAAATAGATTATTTATAATATTAAAACTTGAATGAGTGTTTGAAGGAAAAAAAAAAGTATCCTAAACCATTTTTTGACATATCATTTAGTAAGGTGAATGAATCACGTGGTAACCGTCAGGGAAATTCGGCGTTTTATCGAAACAGTCAAAAGAATCAATTAGAAATGGATATTTCCCGGGCCAACGACTCTTTTCAAACGATAGCCATCATCAATGCTTTACAAAACACAGATTTGGATCCAGATATGATAGATTTTTTAAAGAACGGTATGCCAGGCTTTCAGCCTTGGAACATATATGTTGATCAAAAAGTTTTCTATCTTGTTGTAGCATCTGGAAACTGGGCTGTAGCAGGTGCCATGGCTGAACGATTACAAGGCCGTTCTAGTTTTAATCATTTGCATGCAAATGTTCTTACCGTAAGTTGGAATTTTTATTTTCGTTATTAGTACTATAAGATCAAATGGAAGAGATAGTTTAACAAAACAAAAACCGTTAATTTATTTTATTATTGTACATTTATAGTTTAAAGATGGTCAACCGCTTGAAACCTATCGACGCAATCAAATATTGAAGAAATCCTATGATGCCTGTAATATTACGCCTTTAGAGTGTGCTGCTATCCACCCATCCAAAGCTTATCTCAAGGAACTCTTTGAAGAACTGACTCCAGCTGAACGTATGGATAACGATGATTATGGTCGTACCATTGCTCATTTTGCGGCAGCTAGTACAACTCCTGATTGTTTGGAATATCTGATCGAGCAAGAATTTCCAATGGCTACTCCCGACAAATTTAAGCTGACTCCATTGATTCAAGCAGCTCGTTTTGGACGTCACCAAAATATCCGTCCATTGCTCAAACATCTTAGCAAAGGTGATCTCCCCAACCCTGAATTTGCTGATCAAACTTTACTTCGCAAACGTTGGCGTCCACTTCATTATGCTGCTTACTTTGGTCATGCCGAGACGTGTCGTGAATTAATTGATTGTGGTGCCACTATTGAAGTTATAGAAAGCTCTTCCCGTGCAACTCCTCTTTTGTTTGCTGCTCAGCGTGGTTATGTAGATTGTGTTCGTATCCTTATTGAACATGGTAAAGCGGATCCAGAAGCGGTTGACAAGTTTGGACGTACACCTCTTCATTTGGCAAGTATCAATGGAAAATATGATGTCGCCAAGTATCTATTGCAAGATGTGGGGGTTAATGCTGATGCCCCGGATACTTCTCACAACCGCCCGATTCATTATGCAGCAGGTTTTGGTCATTTAAAGTTGTTACGTCTTTTGATTGAAGTGGGAGAAGCTGACCCAGCTGCAGTCAATGTTTGGCGTACTACAGCTTGTTCCGTTGCCAATATCAAGGGCCATATTTCGATTGTTCGATATTTGCTTACCGAATGTAATATTGATGTTAACTTTAAGGATCAAGACGGAAAAACTTTACTACATCACTGTGTTGAGGAAACTATAAGTAACAAACTTGAAGAGGAACAAGTCCTTCGAAAGGCTCGTTTATTGCTTTCCAAGAATGCTGATCCAAATATTCAAACTGTTGAAGGTATAAAAAAGAAAAAAAAATATTACGCTTGGAAAAAAACTACAAGGGGGAAAAAGAGACCTGGATATTAACCAATTATAATTATTATGTACAGGCAATACTGTGCTTCATAGCTTTGCAGTGGGTAGATATAATGCACATAGACCTGCTGGCTTTTTTGAAGAGAGTGATAAAAGTGACGAGCCTAAGAAATTGGAATACGATGATTTAGATGGTATTGAATTTAGCAGACAAATGGCCAACCTTCTCTTGGATGCCGGTGCAAAGTTTGATATAAAGAATGTGGCTGGGGATACACCTATGGCCGTTGCTATCATTAATAACAAGGACTATGTAATGGATATATTCATTGAGCGTGGTGCCAAATATTGGGAAGCTATGCCATCTACTGGTCTTACCTTTTTTGAATGTTTTATTACAACAGTCTCTGAATTGGATGCTTTTTGTACTCGACGTGAAATGGATCGTATACGCTTAAAGCGTTATAAAAAGATGGTCGATCGTCTTTGGAATTCGATTGTTAATAATCCAGTCCCTAAAGATGTTGAAACGAATGTAAGTTATTATATGTAGATATATTTACCCTTACTTTTTTTTTATTAAATAGCTGATGACGATCTTTACATATAATAACTGTTTATATCTATTATCTATTTATTTTAGATTAACGTTCCCAATAAACTTGGATATAGTCCACTGTTCTCAGCTATTGATAAAATTATTGAAGGTCAAAAGATGCTGGTTAAAAAAGAAAAGGAGCGTATCAAAAAGAAGCATAGAGACAGCACCACTGGTTATTCACAAGGTGCAGACAATGTTAATCAATCCTCTCGAGAAGAAGTTATCTTTGAATTACGTTTCAAGAATGTTGTTAGTATTAATATCATTTTTTTTACAATATATTTGTCATTACAACAAATTATTATTACAATCATTCTCATCTTAATATATTGAATATACATATAATATGTAATAGATTGATATGTCTACCAAGGTAATCGAGATGTTCCGACCTGATATGAATGCTGTAGTACAACTACCAAAGGATTTTTACGAAAAGGATCGTAAACGTAGTAAGAGTGAATATCCTCCTTATACCGGCTATTCTCTTTTGCATATTGCTGCGCTAAGTCAAGATGAAGCTTTATTGAATTTCTTGTTACTTCAAGGTTGTGACCCTGACCAGCGGGTTATTATTGATGGTGTACCCACTGGCAATCCACCCATGCTGACTGGTTATGTTAAAAAGAAGTTCCTGACGTCAGAGTATTTATACAATGATGACTTGCAAACAGTCGAACATATCAACAAGATTTATAACATTATCAAACCAGATTTTGACCAATTACTTCCCAATGCAGTTAAGCAATATCTTTCTTTTGGTGCCAATCCCTGTGTTGCTAACAATGATGGATTCTCAACCTTAATGATGGCAGCTAAATCATTGGACTACACTATTATGGAAGATTTATGTACTGCTTATACCCGTTCATCCCACCAAGGCATCGATAGTCGTGACAAGTCGAAAAAATATACTGCGCTTATGTATGCTGTAGATGCCGTCCAAGATATTTTGAAGAACAACAAGGAGGTAGATGTGCTTACTGTCAAGTATTTGTTAAATGCTGGAGCAAATCTGAATAAAGTTTACAAAAATGGTAACAATGGCGATACGGTGATGATGAAGATTATTCGATTGCAATATCCTGCTTTGATAGATATTGTCATTCAGAACAGTCAATACCCAATTGATCATTCTATTGTAAATAATAGTAAGCTTTTTTTTTTTTATTTTTTGTTTTTTTTCGTTTATGATTAATAATATTATTCACTACCTTCTTAATATATACATTTGTCAAAAAACTTATAAATCTAAAAAAAAAATTATTTATTAATAGATAAGGAAACATGTGCTATTGTTACTTGCAAGAATAACAATGAATATATTTCCAAGGCTTATTTTGATCTTATGACAAGTTCCTATGAATCATCACCTTTTGATGTCAATGTTAGTGACACACACCACGATACTGCTCTCCTTCTGGCATCTAAATCTGGAAACGAACACGCTATCACTTCACTTTTAAAATGCAACGCCAATCCAAATTATAACGTTGCCGTAAAAAGCAAGATTAGTTCTCCCCTCACTCAAGCTGTACAGAATACTTATCTAAGCATTGCTCAACGTTTACTCGAGGCAGGAGCCAATGTCAATTATCAAGACGGTCAAGGTTTATCTCCACTTCATCATGCTGCTCTGGTTGAAAAGTACCATCTGGTTAAACTTATGCTTGAATTTAAAGCCAATGTGCATGCCATTGACAAGAAGAAACGTACAGCACTACATATTGCTATTCAAAAAACCAAGAACATGACTAATGCTTCCCTTCGAATCGAACGATTACTTTTGCAAGAAGGTTCTGACATTAATGCAAAAGATATTTTGGGTAAGTAAACTTTTTTTTTGGTTACGCTATTATAAAATACATGTACACATCTATATAACTAGCCTATGATTTATTATTACTATTATTATTACTAATGCAAAGAATTTTTTTCTGTATATTTTATTAGATCGAACACCACTTCACCTTGCATTTATTCATATGGATACTATTCCCCACATGCACGAAATGCTCGACATTTACAAAAAGGTCAAGAAATTTATTCAAGAAAACAAAAAAGCAGAAGCTCTTGAACGTGCTATTGCTCGAACTGCTCAAAAATATGAACGTAAAAACATGGATCCTGCTAGCAAGAATTGGATTACACGAGCTGTACGAACTTACCTTGAAAAAAAACTAGATGAAGGACTACAAAAGAAAACATTACCGGTTGGAACCAACGACGCTCCTGCTATGGATGAAGACACTATCATTATCGAAAAAGATGAAATTTCTACCGTGGAACTTTATTCTCAATTTGAATGGGAAATCGATGGCGAGGTGGCAAGAAAAGTAGACCCCATTGATATTATCAAATTCCTTTCCCAATACGACGGACTTCAATATGATATTGCTGATAAATTTGGAAGAACTCCATTACACTATGCTGCAATTGTGGGCGCATTCTCTTCCACATCAGTGTTACTTGCTAAAGGAATCAATATCAATGCTCAAGATTTAGATCGAAACACTCCGTTACAGCTTGCTTTACGTTACAAACATGTGGACTATTCTGTTATGTTATGTGATCAAGGTGCTATTCCTAGTAGCGTGATGACGCTTCCAGCAGGTGATTCAATAACCACTCTGAACTATAGTTTATCCCAAGACTTTATGAATATGGCATATTTGATTCTTGATCGTGATCCAAACATTTTAGGTATGTATAATAGTAAAGTATTTATTTCTTGGGGGATTTTTTTTTTACGTATATATGTATATTATAGTCTTACTGTTCTTGTTAATATGTTAATATTATTCTTATATATATATTAGAGTCATTACATGATGCCTTGAGAACGGGTAAATTTCATGTTGCAGATATCTTATTGAATTCTGCTTCAACATCTGCTCTTTCAAGTATCACATCAGAAGGTCGCAATTTGTGGCATATTGTTGCCAATTTCAAACCTTTTGACAAGTAATCTAAAGCTCCTTTTTTTTTGTTCGCTGGATCTAACTATAGCTTACTGATAATAATAATACTAATACTAATATTTTGCTGTTTTTGTACTATATAGAGAAATCTGGGATGAATATTTACCAGATGTTATTACCAAGCTCACTGAGCTCGGATTACCATTTGTATCTGATGTCTATCAACGTACACCTCTTCATTATGCAGCAATGCATGATCAAGCTACTCTCTTAAAAAATTTAATATCAGCCGATGGCAGTAAAATTAATCAATTGGATAAATATGGATTATCCGAACTTTGGTATGCTGCTTCGTCACGTAGCATTCATTCTGTCAAGGTAAAAGAAAAGAAAAGAAAAAACATAATAATATCAGGAGTTGGAGATGTGACATTTATTTATTTTTCTTATCGAGTTAATGCTAACTAAAAAACTGTGTATATTTATTTATTCGTTTTTTTTTTACACAAATTTTAGTTGTTGGTGGAAGCAGGTGCTCACATTGACGTTGGTACAAGTACAGTAGAGAAAGAATCTGCTCTGTTACTTGCTGTCAAAAGTAAAGATATTAATTTGGTCAAGGCTCTTTTGGAAGCTGGCGTTCCTATAGATGATGATAGTGTTCATAGAAGACCCAATGCTATAATGCAAGCTTGTATGGATCAATCTGATAATATTTTAAAGGTAATAAAATTATATAGTAAATTATTCAGTAATATGTATGGACCATAAATAATGAGTTGATTATTGATATGCCATTATTGCTTATTATTATTTAGGAACTTTTGGACGTAGGTATCGATCCTAATGTACCATCCTCTGCTACTTATTTTGTCAACGACAAAAAGAAATCAATTATTATTCATCCAGTACTTATTGCTACTGATTCCACATTCAAGGTAAAATTTCGCTACTAAAATAAAAAAAAGGGAAGAGGGAAAGAGCTAAATAATAAATTTTTAAAATAATGTATCCATAGGTATTAATCACTGGTGGAGCCGATGCGAATGTTGTTAGTCCAAAAAAAGAACCTTGGTTAGGTCGTTCATGCTTTATGTATCTGGGTGCTGCAGACAATAATAAAGAGTCTTTAATGGTAACTTTTGATTGTTATTAGATATATGTATATTTATAGTATCAATTCATATCGTTAACGTTTCTTTCTTTTCTTTAAAATAAACTAGCTATTACTTGAAAACAATGCCAATGTTGATTTGCAAGATTTGAACTCGGATCGTACTATTTTCTATCATTATTTCTTTGATAGCGCTTTACCGAATCGCGTAAGTAATCTCATACAAATTTACATGACCTCAATGATAATATATGGAAAAAGAAAACAAAAGCTTATAAATGGTTCTACTATTCTGGGGGGTTCACAGAAAATTATGATAGATCATATGATGAAGCATAATAATCCCAGTGTAAATATTGTCGATCCAGTAACTGGTATGACACCCTTAGAATTTGCTATTCGTAAGCATCATTCTATCAATGTCGAGGTATGTATATAACGCTATGTAAACTGATCGGAAGAACTACAGTGATTGTGTTTCGCGTTCCTGAATTTTTAATTATTATTATTATTTGTTTTATAGTGGTTATTGGGACTTGGCGCCAATCCAAATATAACTAGTTGCAAAACAATCGCTACTAAACGTGGTGAAAATATTGACTTATACAATTGGGGACCTATCAACGCCATCTTTCATGCCATTGCTCAGAACGATTTCACTATTTTGCAAACCATGTGTACCAAAACAAAACATGATATTGATTGGAAGGCAACTGATAATAAAGGCCGTAATGCTGTTTCGTTCCTTATTAATACAAACTACTCCTATGAAAACATTGATATTCTTAAGTTCCTTGTCGAGACCATTGGAGATGATTTTGATGAACTTGCTGCAACACCTGATAATAATGGTAAGAAAAAAATAACAAATTGATTCAACTGTTATTTTTTTTGCAACTTGTTTAGAAAGAACATGTAAAATATTATAAATTCACTAAAAAAATATATTTATTGATATTATAAAAGGACGTCAAGCCATTGATTATGCCTACACACGCGAACGCAAAGAACTTTATAAAGAACTTGTAAAGCTTGGTCTTACTATTGAAGATGTAGAAATGGATACTGATGACGAAATTAATCAAGATGAACAATCAATGAATATTGATGAATATATTACTATGCAGGCCATTGAAGAAGATGCAGAAGCTGAACGTGCTATCTTGGAGGCTGAAGCCAAAGCTGAAGAAGAAGCAACCAAAGAAAATATAGAAAACGAAGACAAAGACAAAGACAAAGAAAAGAAAACCGTTGGTGTTGTTGATCCTGCTTCAAAAATGCAAAAAATTGGTCAAGTTCTCTTTGACGAGAATAATGACCCATATGATATTTTAGTTCAAAAAGTTGACGTGAATGCTTATTTCTATGGATGCAATATGTAAGTTTTTTTTTTCGGTTCAAGATTATGGAAAGAGGAACTACTCGGTTATATACTAAACAAAACAAAACAAAACAAAAAAGGTTTTACAAGCTATCTGTTATTTATAATACTGTACTCGACCTCTATGTTCTCTGGACACGTTGGGGTTCGTTTGGTGAAGTCGGTATGCATCAAAAGACACCATTCTTGACGAAGGAAGAAGCTGTAACTGAATTCAAGTCGATTTTTAAGTCCAAGACGGGCAATGCCTGGGAAGATCGTAAACCAGAAACATTTGTACCCAAACCAGGTCGCTTTGAACTTATTCTTGCCAAACCACCCAAGAAACCTGTCATTCTCAAGAGCTTTGACTTTGTCAAGTCAAGTGTACCATCCCAGTTACCTTCGGCAATTTACAATTCCTTGAATATCTTTTGTGACTTTGATGCTTTGAATCAAGGGTATAAGCAACTCGAATTAGATATTCCTGCTGGACAAATTCCTCAAAAACGAATCGATGAAGCTTATGAAATTATTGATAAACTGAGTAAATTGATAGAAGAAATTAGCTCTCAAGCAGTATTCACAACCAAGGAAGAACGCGCCAAGAAGAAAGGTAATACAATTATTTTCATTAAATCAAAAATCACGATTTATAACGAGAAAAAAAAAAGAAACAGGATGTTTAACTTTTTTTTGATGACTATGTATATATATAGACTTGGACCATAAAATAGTTCAATTGAGTAACCAGTATTATCGATTATTACCCAAGACCTCTCAAAACAGGGGTATTCAGGCTATTTCCCGAGAGGCTACATTAGAATTAGAACGTGGGCGATTGAACAACGTCAATTACCTTAATTTTTCTATTAATGTTTTATTGGCAGCTAAACGCCGTGCATCTGAAATCCACCCCTTCGATTATTGTTTCCGCTCTTTACACTGTCAAATCAACGAGATCGAAAAAGACACGGCTGAATTCCGCATGATTAAAAAGTACATGTTAACTACATCCAAGAAAACCGAATATGAAATTTGTCACTTGTTCAGTCTCAATCGTGAAGGTGAAGATGCAAGATTCGAACGACATGCTCATAACAAGAACCGAAAACTATTATGGCATGGTTCCCATGCAAATAACTTTTTGGGTATTTTGAAACAAGGTCTTCGAACGAAACCAGCTATTGCTGAACAAAGTGTAAGCATTTTTTTTTACCATGTATTTTTTCAAACATTAGAAAATCATAAACAAAAGGAATAGTAAAAGAATTCTAACATACACATATACATTTAAAAAAAATTAGGGATCCATGTTTGGAAATGGTATTTACTTTGCTGATATGTTTGATAAATCTATTAATTATTCCAGTAATGGTTTCTATGAAAAAAAGCATCCCGGTTATGCACTTTTATTACTATCTGAAGTCGCCCTTGGAGAAGAATGTGAAATGCATTATTATGCAGGATACCTGTATGATAAGAACCAGCATATGTCCGTTCGAGGTATGGGTGCGGAAGGACCCAATCCAGCCAATGCCATATATGACAAAGGTGGCGTCAAGATACCTATGGGACCTTCAATCGAACATTCTACTTCCACAGGCATTTTTTCCCGTTATCAATTCTCCATCAACTATAATGAATTCATCGTTTATGACGAAAGTCAAATCAAGCTTAAATATATGGTTCTCGTACGTAACAACACATATTGCGAATTATGTCAACAAAAGTACACCGATTCAACCATTTCAAATCTTTCTGAATATCAAGATAAAAGTGATATTTCACTCAATGGACATTCAGCCTTGGGTGAATATGAAAATGAACTTATACAATTCTGGATCACCCATAGTGGTAAAACAGACAAAGAATTATTTGATGAACATTTAGATGCATTCCTTGAAGCTGAAAGTTACAGTAAGTATCAGTTTTTTTTTAATATTATAAGCAAAAGGTTTTTTTTTCTATACGTATAAAAATCATTTTTTCTAACTTTGTTTTTTCTTTCTTTTCTTTTTTTTTTTTGTTCTAGAATCACGTTGGAAGCCAAGTATGCCTATTGATCGAAACAGCAAAGTGTGTACTGATTGTGCACAGGCCATGGCAACAATGATATTTGTACAACAAGCCGAAAATCAACTTCCTAAAACTTTCCAAGAACGAGAACCATGTCAATATGGAGAAACATGTACAAAGAAGGATGATCTGAATCATGCCAAGGCATATAAACATTGGTTCATGCCAAATGTAAAAGATGAGTCTGAAAAACAAGTAGAAACCATTGAACATATTGATTCGGATGCTTTAACTGACGCAAGTGATGTTGATATGAGTGATGTCGATGATAATGATGATTAAATCGATATCCTAGTATTAAATTATGCCTGATATATTATTTTAATAATTACTTTATGCCCCTCTTTATTTTTACTGTTTCAATCTCTTTTTTTTATGTAAAATAAATAACAATAATAAAAAAACTGTTGTATGTATAATGTTTATGTCAATTGACTCTCATAACCTGAAAATCACACTGTTTTTGTCAAGGAATCGTATCTCATATACGTTGAAATTATATATTTTTATTAAGGGCGAAATTAAATGAACACACGCTGTTTTCAGCTTATTGCTCTCGCCAGTTCAAACAAAGCTCGGTACTGAAAAACCTGCTAGGCAGCAGGAAAAATGTGGGGGTGGAACGAAGGTAAATAGGGGATATAGAATTATAAAAGGAGACTAAGATAGGGAACTACTAAAATATAAATAAAGTAGGAAAAAGAGACATCTAGACTAGGGGGAGTGGAAACATGGTAAATGAAAATGAAGCACTTGGTTTTTTTTTTTTTTTTTTTTTTTTTTTTTTTTTTTTTTTTTTTTTTTTGTATCTCATATACAGTAAAACCCCGTTTTTTGCACATATGGGATTTTGGCCTAAAGGTGTGCAAAAAGCGGGGGTGCAAAAAACGGGGTTTTACTGTAAATGGAATACACGGGTATATATTTTCTTCTTTCGTTGCTATTATGTAATGGAATAACTATTAACGAGCTTTCGTTCGCTTTTTCTTTTCGTAAGTGAACTCTTGTGTGTAAACTTCGAGCACTTGGCTCAGCTTGGATGACTTTGTAAGCCAAATCGCATCAGGCCTTTCACTAATACAACGGGACTTAAATTCCCTTCAGTTTCTTGCTCGCAACAAAAAAAAAATCAACTCTTGCTTCTTAGGAACAGCACACGACGATGGTGGAGTAACCATTGCCGAAAGGACATGTAAAGAGCTTCAGTTCTCAACTGTCAGTGACATAGGGTGATTCCATTGTCGCTAGGCTCTTTAAATGGGTCATGTTATTTAACGGTATGTGGGGCTGAGCTTTGGCAATGGGTCATATAGGTCTCCGTCTTCGCCACGTTGAGACCTCCATTTCTTTAGCTCGCTTTTATGTATTGTGGATTCAACATTGTCTTCACTATTCGTGCGTGTGCAACTGATTTTGTCAACAGAAGAATTAGTGGTATGTGGTTTTATATGGTTTTGGAAACATAAAGTGGTTTTTGTATTGATGACAAAAAGACTAACAATACTTTTATTTATTTAATTATTTTCGTAAAAACGAGAGGTTTAGTCGAGTTCCCACTGCACACGACGATGGTGGAGTAACCATTGCCGAGAGGACATGTAAAGAGTTTCAGTTCTCAACTGTCAGTGACTTAGGGTGATTCCATTGTCGCTAGGCTCTTTAAATGGGTCATGTTATTTAACGGTATGTGGGGCTGAGCTTTGGCAATGGGTCATATAGGTCTCCGTCTTCGCCACGTTGAGACCTCCATTTCTTTAGCTCGCTTTTATGTACTGTGGATTCAACATTGTCTTCACTATTCGTGCGTGTGCAACTGATTTTTTCAACAGAAGGATCACCAGTTTAAATGGATTTGGTTGGTATACTTTGGAACTTGGTTGAAATCGGAAACTTTTGATTGTAAAGACTAATTTGATACTTTGTTTTTCTTGGAAAACACACACTAATTAGGATTTGCAAATAAAGATTTTCCTTACCACCCGGTATTTCTTTTTGCTATTTCGGTCACATGTGTCCCCCTTGTTGTCGTCATACTGGTTTTCAGCAAGTCATTTTGGGTAACAAGATTTTATTCATTCATCAAAAATATCTGCCTTTGGGTCTTTTATTCCCTTCTTGATCTAGAATGTAGTCCGTCAATCTTTCTACTACGTGTTCAACTTATTACTATAGATAGAGAAACAGCAAATACATCATGATGGCAATATAAGCAACTCTTATTGATGGGTAGATTAGAAACATTTTAATAAATATATATATAAATTATTAATGTATTCAATGTTATTTCTGTGGATTAAGGGTGTTGGTATGCAATACTATAAAGAAGGAATGTAATGTGAGAGGGTACTGGTGCCAGAATGAATACTATTGTTGGGTTTAAACTTCAAACTACCTGGCGTGCAAACTATTCCCATTAGTCCATGGTTCCAATGCTTTGAACCCACACGTGTTGTTAGAGTGATTGCTAGTAAGAAAGTTTTAATGTGCGTTTAAATTGTCAAGGACGACTATGTGGTTGTCGATATTAAACTAGTCCAATAGCTTAATAGTAGTATTATAGGAAAGTGTTGGCGGAGAAGTTAAGTGTTGTTCATGGAAGGTATATATCCAATTCGAAAGGATTGGATGAAATGGCTTGGATTGAGACGATAATGTATGTGAAAGTTAAGGTTGGATTGTAAGTGTATCTATATACTACCTTGCTCTCTCTATTTTTTTCAGAACAAGTTGTAGCACACATGATCTTAATGTAACAATACAAAGTAATGATAACAATAATATATTGAAACGATGTCATCGAAGTCATGATTTATTTAGAAATATATACATGTGTTATCTATTATCATACACAACTTGAATAATCTCATACAAATAAACACACATGTGCTTATTTGGCATCCTTGTATTGGTGACTATAAACAATGTTTCTTTGGATAATAGATTGTTGAAGATACCATAAGAACATCAAATTCCATCCGAATGATTGATATAACTGAAAATAATCTTAGAATAATACAAACACACAAAAAAATTATTTATGTAAAAAAAGAAATTATTACTATTCACTGGACTTTTTTGTTTTCTTTGGTATTTTTGATTGTTCATATGTATTACGTTTCCACTCCTTTTTAGGTACCAGCTTGGGATCAATATTAAATTGCAAATTTCCACGAGATTCCATTTTCTTTATGACATTACCCTTAGTCTTATCAGCAGCATTCTAGATTCAATAAAGCAAAGCGTTTTGTATATACTGATCAGTGATTCAATTCTTTCGTACTTGATACAAATATTATGTATGACCTAATTCAGTTTGTTACCTTCAATTTTGTAAATGATGATACAATATGCTTTATCCTGATTAAATCTTCGCTTGACTTTGAAAGTGTAAATTTATCTTGCTCAGTAAGTCGATAAATACCATTATATTTGATATCCATTGTCATTGTCTTACAATTATATCCTAGTAAATAAAACATACTTCAATTAGTATTATTTTCGAATATAGAAATAGCATGCTTTGAAAAGCTTCAAGTTGTTTTTTTACAGACTTGAAATCATCTTTATCCAGACAGCACAATTCTTCACGATATTTACAAAGAATATTATAAACATCTACTGTGTTAATATGACCAAAACGGCTGCTTTTTGCTACATGTTGATATTCGCGTTGAAGAAAACGCTTAATATCACGTACATGATACCCTTTATGTAGCTCTTCAAGAATTCGGTCATTTAACTCCTTTGATTTACGGAGATACTGAACATCGCCAATACTACCAGGAATATGACCATCATAATTATTGACATAAGTGAACTCAACGTTATCTTCATCATCTTCATAACAGTACACCATAAGTTGTGCCTTACATCCAATATTCTTTGATTTTTTTTTAATAGGACGACGCTTCAGGCCTTCATTAAATAAGATCGACTTACACAAATGACTTTTTCAGCATAAATATCAACTGATGTACTTTTGACAAGTGTATCTTCGGCTTCTTGAGGTATTTGTTCATACACGGTATCAATATAATTATCTTCTAAATCACGGATGCAAGAAACTTCAGAATCCTTGGGAAAGTAAAATATGTGGTGCATTACCCTAATAATAACAATAATTAGTTTTATAGCAGCCTTAATTTCGATTTGGATGTCTTCCAAACACTTACATCATTCTTGCCATGCTTAATTGTTTATGTTTTTGTTTGTTGTTTAAATCGATACTGCCACGGTATTCAAACAGATAATCGGATAAGGAATATTCGTTTGTAGGACCAATCTTCCACTAAAAACAACAACAACAATAAGGTCAATTTAGACAACGCAATCATCCAAACATGATGTCCATTCCTGGCATTGATAAAATAAACGTCTTTTAAAATATATACCTTATCATCGTCAATTACTGCTTCGTCCAATTTTCCTTCATCGCCACTATTAACATCTGTGTGTATTCGATACTTTCTTCTTGGTTTATCATCTCGACTACTATTGCTTCCTTCATTCTAATAATAAAGAGTGTCATGAGCATTGTTGTCAAAACATGGTACTCAGAAATTATTTAATAATAGTACTATACCACTTACGTATGTGGCATATTTTCTTTTTCTACGACGACTATCACTACATTTATATTATTATATACCTTGTTCTAGGAACCGTGAACTGGCGGATAATCTCCCTAGATTCCTCTGAAGCCACTGTAACCACGCTTTTCAATAATTAAGTTATAGATAGTGTTAGAATTATATTTATTTATTTTGAAAAAATAAAGATATGGATATGGATATAGATTACCTTTGAGCATCATCGGTTGCAACACCTCCGCTATAGTGAAACAAATATGAAAATAAGTATTCAAAAACTTTAACTATAGCTTATTAAGTTATACATTAATAAACCATGTTATCTTAGTATCACTAACCTTTTCTTCTTTGCTGCGTTGCTCCATTTCTGGAGCAACAAGAACCTGGCCATCCAGTTGTTCTCACACTGTTCGATCGGTATCCAGGGATCACCCTTTGATACCGATTCGGTGAAGAGCTTCGTAATGGAGCTCGTCACCCCGTGGTCTTGGCTGGACCATGGCTGGCCAGCAGTCCCCTTACGAACTGCAATGGAAATCATTTGCTTGATGGCAGCTTCAACATGGTTGTCCAATCGAGCCATCTTCAGCATCTTTGTTGAATTGTCCATATTGAACAATGCCAATATGGCCGCATCAACATCAGCAATCTTGGCATTGCGGACCTTGCCTTGCGCATTGCGCGGCTGACGAATGAACTCAGCGGGAGGTTCATCATCACCGGCCTCCTCCACAGCTTCTTCCAAGGCTTCGCCCGCTTGGTCCTTTGACGCCAAAGTGAGATCCATTTTGGATTCCAGACGGTCGAACTTCGCCAAAATCATGGCTTCGACTGGGGTGACTGGCATACTCTGGTAATGTTGATGATTCATCATCTAAAGATACGAATGTTGTTGTTGTTCTTGTTGTTGACTCATTATATATATATATATATATATATATAAATTGAGAAAATAAAAGGGGGAAGGTACTTACTTTCACTCATATACAATATTGGCTGGCCTCAAATTGTCACTTAAATTTTAAATCGTGAATCTTGATCATTAAAAGTTATTCATTACTCCCTTTTTTAAAACTTTATTAATAACACAAAACCTTTGAATCGAAATGCGTGGAAAGACAAAAAAATGTATTTGGTGCAGCAGACCTGTTTTTAAAGTACATCTTAGACAACATCAGGTCAATGAATGCGAAAAGAACCCTTACGCGGATCCTAACAATCCCATTGAACCTCCACCTAAGAGACAAAGAAGAAGAGTCGCTATAACTAGCTTGCCAAGTCGCGCTGTACCTGAAAGTAATATTACTACTTTTGTATTTTCTTATTCTAATGTTTTTGGCGAGCTCAATACTAATATTTCTATTACTAACAATAATTTAGCAGCAGATGTGAATAATGATGATTATTCCTTCGATCAAGACTACGATGACGATGTATATGATGATAGTGTTTTTGATTATGGCGATAGTAATATGATGGCTTCATCCTCTGAACCATCTATTATTCACGATGCACAGGTACTTGCATCTTCTTTTAAGTCGATCCAGCTAGAGACGTCAATGGATCATGATGATGAATAAAGAAGTCCTACTTCTTCACTCGACGATGACGACATTGATATTGATATGATGGACGACGATACTATTGATGTTATCGACAGTGATGATAACAGTGCGGTTTCTGCAGCAATTGACGAAACGCAACCCTCTGTTAGCATCACAACTAACGAAAGGGACCCGATTATATGTAACGTCCCTCCCATGAAAGAATTAGACGAACAACTGAAAAGAAGCGTCGAATTGTACCAAATTGTACAAGAAAAATATATTACGGATGATGCATACTCCCGTATTTTGTGATTTATCAACGAATGCCTTGCCAGTAAAGAGCTAGGTAAAAATAAAATTGCAGAATGACTAATATATCGAATTTGCGGTACTCATACCAAAGAGTTATGTAGCTGGAAAACCAATCCTGTCAAAGTATAAGGCCGAAACTAAAATCACTGACCAGTATCCTGTTAAACCAGTCTATTATGACTATTGTCAAAACGGCTGTCAGATATATACAGACTATGTCTCGATTGGATGCTCATGTGGCCAGCAACGATACAAGGAAAGTAATCCTAACAAACTTCAGGCTGTATCAACAATGTTGTACATGCCATTAGCTGAACAAATAGCAGCATTAATTTTAAATGACACGAGACGAAAAAAGTTGATGACTTTAATGGATCGCAAAAGTGAAGAGGATGGAGTGCGAGAAGACATTTTCGATGAAAATATGTATAAGAAGCAGAAACGTTTGTTTAAAGGAGATATGGATATTGCGATCTCATTATATATTGATGGATTTGCACCTTTTAATAAGGGAAAAACTAGTATGACGATCTTCAATATTATTATTTTAAACCTCTCACCAAAAGAACGGTACGATAAGTTTACTATATATATATATTTAAAAGAACACCGTACTAAAAACACATTTTCAATTACAGGTATAAGAATGAAAATATGATTCAGGTCTGTGTATTGCCAGTCAAGCTAAAATCGATGGACAATTTCCTTGAACCTTTATTTATTGAACTATCCAAACTCCAAACAACCAGTCTAGAAATTAGATGTGGTGCCGGTGTGTTTCGATTAAATGTGCACTTAATGCTCACGAGCGGTGATATAGTTGCCGTTCAAGAGCTTATTCATCATTCATACCGAGCCCTGTATGGATGCCGGATATACCCTATCAAGGCCGTGAAGGCGTTAAGTCCCGAAGGTGTTGGTAATGGGAATTACTTCTCAGGCTTGCGTAATAATGTTCACCAATTTCGTGACATTATGCATTACATAGATGGCGCTCCAGTAAGTGATTGTTAACCAGAATGTGGATCAAATGCACTTATTGTACATATTATAATATTGGTATTTTCGATAAAAAAGAAAACAAAATTTGCAGAATTGAAGAGTTTCCACGGGGCGTCGTTTTTCGGTTTAGATGAAATGCACTTGATTGGGACCAATGTGTCAAAGCGTATCTGGGAAATGGTTAGTGGATCATTCAAAAACACCACTACAATGTTTGAATTAAGCAATGCAGCAAGGCAAATAATCGGAAGTTCCGTTGAAAAATCGACCAGCACCATTCCTTCGTCCATCTTTGAAGGTGACTTCAGAAGTAAGTTGGAAGATTAACTTATGTTATATACATAGCCACAACTTACTCAATATATAATAGACTACCATACAAAGCCTGGTAACATGAGAGCGGTGGATTGGACTTGTTTCTTGATGTTTGTGGTCCCTACTATGGTATGTGACATGTTGGAATTACAACTTGGGACGGAACAAGCAGAAGGTGTCATTGATGTATTAGCTTCCCTGGTAACAGGGTGTGCTATTGCATTATCTTGGCGGATAACTGAAGAAGATATTATAAAGATGGAAAGGTATGGGATTTTATTAGAATAACTACATATATATATGTACATATGGGTTTAATATTATATCAATTGATGGATGAATGTAGCTCCTTTATTAAATGGCACCAACATATGCATGACGTGGTTCCGACGAATATGTATTCGTCAAATATGCATTATTACCTACAACATATACCGGAGATGGTTAGGTTGCTTGGACCACTTCGTAGTTTCAGTGCACGATCCATGGAACGTGCTATTGATAAGTCAAATGTCTCGATATTCTAAAGTGTATATTCACAAAATTCTACTAAAACATTGGAGGACTATTTTTAGGATTCTTAACGAAGCGCATTAAGTCACAAAAGAATCCAGGTGTCAATGCCGGTAATATACTTCGTCGCCAGCAAGCTTGTAGATACTACAGCTCACTTTTAGAAGATAGGCAAGTTTCGCATGAAAACATGGATAATACTCGACCAACAGCAGCTTATTCATTAGAAATTACAGATGAAGAATTCGGCGACCCTCTTTCTGACGATGTAGAACTGTGGGATCATTTTGAACGCGAAGTTGATGATTATAGTGACGTTAATCTGAGTTACTACCTGATTAAATTTTGGCGACGAAAATTCCCAGATGATAGAATTGGATGGAATGATATAAACGACAGCATTATAGTAGGCAGGCGGCTTTACATGAATGAAGTAGTGTATGATGCGATGAAAACAAAGAGGAAGACGGATATATTATGCCATTTTGTAAAAATGGATATAGAAGTGGATCGAAAAAAAGCCCGTCGCAATGCACCAAAGGACCTGCAAGTACAATCATATTTTGGAGAACTAATCATATACTTCGCACATGAATATAATGGTAATACAAACAGATTCACTGGTAGGTTAAACACTGCAAACTTTAACAATTTAAATTCATTGGTAGGTGAAAAGCATATCTTATGCTTAGTAGATATTTTGAATGGCATCGAGCTCAATAGTGCTGGTTGTCCATATGGTCCATATGGAATAGGTCATACTGGTGGTAGACGCTATGTTGTTGAAGCAGAAGCAATCACGTGTCATGCTGGTATTTTAAAGATGCCAATGACTAACCGAAAATGCAACATTTATCCAAAAATGATTCCTAAATCTACAATAGCTGGTGACATTGGATTGTTGTAAAGAAAACAAACCAGAAAACCGCTGAACATCCTGTCAAATTATTATTACCAATACTCAATTTATTTTATACAGTTTCTTTTTATTATATTCATTTTCATATCTCTTCTTTTCACATCTATATTTTATCTCTCCAAATTATCTTTCTCTTTTTCTTCTTTGTTTATTTTTTATATCTTTTGATTTATTCATAGCTTAAAAGCATGAACCTAACAATAGTTATTATATACATCTCTCATAAGTTTAAAAGCAAGTTCAATAACTCAATTAACATTATTAGAAGTTTCAAACAGTATTTTTGATTATATATTTTTTAGAGCTCAATATACTTTTATAGTTATTTATCGTTCTAAATTCTCTGTTCTTTTCGGTTGGTATATCCTTTTACACTTACTTATTATAACAATTTTCCTGATACAAAAGCCAACTGAGCTTTTTTTTAAAAAAAAAAATATGTTACAAATAAACCAAATATGATGATGATTTTACATGATTTTACAGAATTTTACAGTATTTAGACTATTTTCCTCGCGTTGAACATTTTCAGCTACTCTTCTGTAGATACTCAATGCATATTTTTCTACTGCTGTCAAACGATCCGCCATGACATTGGTTATAGCAACTTCAGCCCAATGGTTCTTTGTTTCTGTAGTATACAAATGCTAGAAATCATATTTTAGTACTAGTTTTGGCATAAGTATGGGAACAAATAGTTTCGACATCGGTTTTAGAATATTATCTTATAAGATTCGCTTATGTTCTTTTGTAAAACTGCCCAACGATGTGCTGCAGAATCATTTTCGAATGAGCATATCGTTTCTAATGTTTTAACTAAACACTTTTTGCCTGCGATTTCATCCGTGAACTTGAAATGCTTATAAAAGTCAACAGGATCAAATATATCATGATTATCTTTAATATAAGTAATGTATGAGTCCATTTTCAGTAATATGAAGGATCAAATGAAAGTAGAAAGACCAAGAGTTTAGAAACGAACAAGATTGAAATAAAAGAAGTTTTTTTTTTTTATACAAATAACATAAATAGTGTCCGCGCGTATGATATATGAGGTTATTTACGTTTCCGACCATGGCATAACATAATCATCCTTGTCAATTTAAACGCACATTAAAACTTTCTTACTAGCAATCACTCTAACACGTGTGGGTTCAAAGCATTGGAACCATGGACTAATGGAAATAGTTTGCACGCCAGGTAGTTTGAAGTTTAAACCCAACAATAGTATTCATTCTGGCACCAGCACCCTCTCACATTACATTCCTTCTTTATAGTATTGCCTACCAACACCCTTAATCCACAGAAATAACATTGAATACATTAATAATTTATATATATATTTATCAAAATGTTTCTAATCTACCCATCAATAAGAGTTGCTTATATTGCCATCATGATGTATTTGCTGTTTCTCTATCTATAGTAATAAGTCGAACACGTAGTAGAAAGATTGACGGACTACATTCTAGATCAAGAAGGGAATAAAAGACCCAAAGGCAGATACTTTTGATGAATGAATAAAATCTTGTTACCCAAAATGACTTGCTGAAAACCAGTATGACGACAACAAGGGGGACACATGTGACCGAAATAGCGAAAAGAAATACCGGGTGGTAAGGAAAATCTTTCTTTGCAAATCCTAATTAGTGTGTGTTTTCCAAGAAAAACAAAGTATCAAATTAGTCTTTACAATCAAAAGTTTCCGATTTCAACCAAGTTCCAAAGTATACCAACCAAATCCATTTAAACTGGTGAT
>JAEPRB010000263.1:0-52643 GCA_016758965.1 Circinella minor
AAAAAGAAGGCCCCATTCAGGACAGCTCTGATCGAGATCAGAGTACATGCTTTTCACAAGATTAACGCTCTTTGAGATTGATGGATTCATTTTAAATGTTTGAAGTACAAGTAACTGAATTTTTTTTTATTTTTTACGAAGCGAAAAGTTACAACCCAAAGTTAAAGTCAACCGCTGCAGAGGAGGGGCTGTAAATCCATAATTTGGAAGTTACAGCCCGAAAAAAAATTTAAATTTACAGTTTTTTTTAACACCACCGCCGCACTTGCTCTTATAGTATATATATATATTTATAAGTATTCACTAGCGTTTGTTTTAATTTACATCACCTTCACACTAAATTTTAACTGTTTTTCTCTTTGATCTTATAGGATGCTTGTGCAAATCACATTCGTGTAAATATACAAGAACTTATGTTTTGTTGGTAAAATTTATTTCGTATGTTTATATTAAACAATGTTGTCATGTTACCTTTTGCTAACTCAAATGATTGCATGTGGATTTGGATGTTAGGATATCTACTTGTTGTTTTACCTTACTACTGGATTTCTTTTCATTCTTTGAATGATTTTTTCTTGGAGTGGGTGGATGTGGAAAATTGGAGGGTACGTCCCTTCAGTCACTCAGCATTCATCAAGTGGATGGTGTGGAAGCAATAGGTCTACTCACTCAGCAACATCTGCGTGTATTTTCTGTATCTTTTTTTTTGTTTGTAATAAAATTTTCCCAGTCTTTATTTTTAATCGGCTGTATCTTAGTTTTTGTGATTAATATGGGATTTTTGTAACTTATGAACAAAGGTGGTAAAAGAAACCGACTTGTAGTATAAAAATATAAAAATAAAAATATGAACGAATGATGTCTGATAAAAATGTTAAGAGTGTTTAATAATGGGTTGATCATGCATTATCTGCTAAGAAACAAATGCTATACAAGAATTTTTCTTCCCACTTTAGTTCTGCACGTTCCATCTCGTCTTAATAATTGTATATTCGGAGGTCACGATTTATCATGTATTTGTTAGTCTAATTTTTTTTTTTTGTTAAGTTTGAATAGTGCTTCCCCATACCCCTTTAGATTAGTTATATTATTATGTACTCTCATATACATCAAATATAATACAGCCTATATATTGTCTACTACTATCATTATTGCCACTGCATGTTATCCTAAAAATAGAAAGTAAATCATCGATTGGGCAGGTAGACAAAGTATTAATGAGAAAAAAAAAAGGTTTAAGGAAGTCGATCAATACGTTTCTGAATGTGCATAGCATATGACGTATCAAATACGTTTACGTTACAATATTTGAAATATAAGAAAAACAAAAATTAAAAATACATGTAAAGATGTAGCTGAATGAGTAAATGCCAGTAGAAGATTGGAAATAATGTGCTTTTTGTGATGAAAGGTAGTGTGTTGGTGATGGAAAATTCTATATTACAGTTTGGAAATCCTGTATTGGTTTACATGCCTTCATACTGGTTTTTTCCAAATTATTTGCACCAAGTAGAAAGTTCTGCGTCAAAGTATTTGAGCTCTGTTTATCATTTTTATAACTCGAACAAAGTGGCTAGAAGAGTTCTGGTAGAAGGTGAGGCTAAATAAGTATGATAGTGGTCAGCATTACTGTTCTTGAGCTAATATTTTATATATAGGTGTTCGAAGTGACAAATTGAGTGAGAAAGATCAATTGACCTCGAGAATAACGGAAGGTGTTAAATGAGCAACTAAGAATTACTGTGTTGGATGGATTAATCATGCGAAGTCATTTTTTGATGCTTGCCTAGAAAATAAAAGTCTTATAAATGCAAAACTAGTAATGCAACTAGTAATGCAAAATGGCTGGCGCAAATTTATTCCCCAGACAACGCAAAATCTTTCATAGGTAACGCAAAATTTCATTCTTATTGGCGCAAATTTATTCCTACTTGGCGCAAATAATTTGGAAAAAACCAGTAATATAGAAGTTTATAAGTTTTGTTACACTTTTTTTCTTTTTCAGGTGTTACTCTGTACTAATTTATTCTTGATAATAGAATGCATGATGTATATATATAAAACCAAATAGAATAAACATAAATGATCCAACCATTGCCACTAAAAAAATTGTATATATATATAAAAAAAGAAAAAGAAAGAGAGAGGAGACAAGGGGAGGAAGGGAATGGATTAAATAAAATATTAATAAGTTTACACTTTTTTTTAATCCCCCTCCCCATTTCTCTCTCCATTTTCTTTTTTTTTTACCTGTTCTTACAGAAATTCGATCTGCAATGAGTCGACCTCCCAACACTGCTAAAGCTGTACATATCGCGTGACCTATAATAACGCCAATAGCTACCCAAAGTACATTCTATAATAATAATAATAATAAATCTTTCGTGAGAAATCCATAATATATAATTATTGATTATCATAAGATAATTTATATAAAATATTATTATTATTATTACATTAGAAGCTGCTAAAGCAATGGTTGAAATTTGTGACTTATCTCCCCATTCTCCAAGAAATGTAAGAATAAATGCTTCTATTAAAACAGGTTGTTGTTTTCGTTGTTGTTTTTGTTGGCGTATTTCCTCTCCTTCTTCTCCTTCTTCTTCTTCTTGTGATATTAAATTATTATATTCTTCCATTTTATTCTCACTGTTATTGTTATTATTATCAATATCAATAACAACACCATTATTATTATCAGGTTGTTGTTGTTGGTGTTGTTGTTTCATATGATATGCTTCCCAAGCCATTCTTAAACCAAAAATAAAAAATAAAATAGCTGCTATCATATTCGTATAACTTTTTGGAATGAAATTAGGTACAACACGACCTAATAAAGTGGATACAATGGCCATAATAGATAATGCTGAAAATGAACCTATAAATACAGCCCATCTTGAATGTTTCATTGCCATAATAGCTGCTATTAAAAATGTTTTATCACCTATTTCAGAGATACCAATCATTAATAATGAAGCTATTAATGATTCTTCTTCTTGATCATCTTTATTATGAATAAAAAGAGTGGTGGTGGTGTCGTCGTCGTCTGATGTAAAAGTATTATTTATATAAAATAATGGATTTTTTATTATAGATGGTGTTGTTGATGATGGTTGTATTGGAAGATAATCATTTTCGTCAATAGGTGTAGCTAAAGATGAGAAGGATGGATGTAAAAAGATACCAATAAATAATAATAGAATTAAAAGTCGTAAAAACATGAAAGAAAATTGTTAAAAAGAAAGAAAGAAATGCCACAAAAGAAAAGAGGGGGGGGATTGCATTGTTTTGTTTTGTTTTTTTAAATAATAATAATTTTATGCACAGTTCTTTCTAAACATTTGATGTACGGATGGTTCCGAAATGAAAACGTTCGAAAGAGAAGAAAGGAAAGGGGGGGGAGGAAAGAGGAGAGGGTAAAATATAAACTATTTTTTTATTTTTTTATTTTGGATATGTTAGATTATTATTATTACTAACTACAAGTACTAAATATCATAGAAACTTCTTCTTTTTAAGAACCAAAAGTCAATATCTATATATAAAAGTTAGTATTATTATTATTATTAACTTTGAAAATTATTATATATATATATATTTTTTACCTCATCTACAACACCAGCAGCAACAGTTTCACCGCCTTTACGAAGCATAATTCGACCTAATTGTTTATTATCTTTAAAAGTTTCTAAAGGAATAGGTCGATTGGTCAATTGAATTTTTACTTTAGCTGTCATTCCTTTCGATAAATGACTATATATATATATTTATATAGAATAAGAATGTTAATAATCACATAGGAAAATATATACTTCATTTTTTTTAAACCCTCCCTCCCCCTTAATAGTACCGAGGATTTCTTTTGATGATTTCTCCAGTTGATTTATCTAAAATACATTCAAGTTTTATAATAGATGCTGGTTCATCTAAACTTTGATGATGTAAAACAACCTATTTAAATAATAATAATAATAATAAAATTTATTATTAATGAATGACATAGCATTATGTATATATATGTATGTGTGTTTATTGTGTTATATGAAAGTAAGGGGAGATGAAAACTATAGGCAAATGATTCACTTTACTTCTCCTTTCCCTCCCCTCCCCTCCCCAACACTTTTTTTTTTGCATATCTCTCTCTCTCTCTCTCTCTCACTCTCTCGCTCTACCTCCTTTTCTCCCGTATGCGCGTTCTCTCATACATATTTACATTCCATAAATAATAAAAATGTCAAACACTTACAGGATAACCATTTGTGATGGGGACTTTAAGATCAAAAACAACAATTTGAGCAGTAAAAGTAGAAGTGACAGGAACTGGAGAAAGTGGATTACATAAAACACATCCAGAACTATATTCATAGAAAATAATAAATTATTTGAGTTTACAAGAAAATAAACACAAGAAAAAAAAATGGTTTAAAAATTACCTTAAATTCATAATATCTAAACCACTTAATGTCATTAATACAGAATCACCTGCTGCACCCCAATTGGAACTTTCATCACTGACTTGTAAAGCTTTAACAATACCCATTTCACCACCAGGGACTACCATTAATTGTTCACCTACTTGTACATGACCTGCATCAATTGTACCACCTGCAGAAACTCCACTACTACTACCAATACCTCCTTTAAAAAAATCAGTGACACCTATTCGAAGTGGTTTATCAAGTTGTCTTATAGGTGGTTCAAATCCATCTATAATAATAATAATAGAAATTTAAATCAGTTCATTCCTTTTTTCTTTTTGGGTGGGAGAGAGAGAGAGAGAGAGTTATACATGATAATAGAATTCTTTTTTTTTTTACCAATTAAATCAATTAAACATGGACCTTGATACCAAGGTACTAATTCACTCTTTTTAATTAAATTTTCTCCAGTTAATCCAGAAACAGGAATATAAGAAAGATTTGATTTCCGAAATCCGGCTTGTGTTAAAAAGTTTCCTAATTTTTCAATAATTTCATTATAACGACCTTCGTCCCAATTCATCTAATAATGGAAATTTCCCCCCCCCCCACGCACACAAAAACATGGATTTTTTTTTCATTAGAAAATAGATATCATTATACAAGTGTTTAATTGGGAAAAAAAGAGTGAAAGAGACTTACCATATCTAATTTATTGACAGCAATAATCATTTGTTGAACACCTAAACTTCGAGCAAGAATAGCATGTTCTTTTGTTTGACCATTGGCTATAAAACCAGATTCAAATCCACCTGTACTAGCATCCACTACCAAAATAGCTGCATCAGCCTTATATTTTGAAAAAAAAAAAAAAAAAAAAGAAAGTTTTTATATGTTAAAAAAAAAAGTTGAAGGTTTGTTTTTCTTTAATAAAAAAAATTGGGATTTTTTTACCTGAGCAGTACCAGAAATCATATTGGGAATAAAATCACGATGACCAGGAGCATCCAATAATGTAAAACTTCGATGGTTTGTTTCAAAGCTATTCATTGCAATATCCATTGTAATACCACTAAAAAATAATATAGATTCTCTCCATATTAATATATTTACATTAAAGAACATAATATATATCTTTAATCTTTTATCCATTAAAATATATATATATATAACTTACCGATCACGTTCTTCTCCAGTTTCATCAAGTACCCAAGCAAATGCAAATGAACCTTTTCCAACCTTTTGTGCATCTCGTTCATATTTTTTCATGACTCGATCATTTACATGACCCAATGAATATAATACATGTCCCATTAATGTTGATTTACCAGCATCCACGTGACCTATCATTTTCCTTATCTTTTAGTAAAATCCCTCTCTCTTTTTGTTATGAGATGAAAAATCATTTTACCAATAATAACCAAATTAAGTTTTGGTTTTTCACCCGATCGTTTTTCATATTCTTCTAATACATTGACACGTTTTGAAGTAGGTACTTTAGCTAATGGAGAGGATGATCTTGGTGTATCAGGTGGTGTAGAAACAGGTGTAGAAGTAACAGATAATTTTGATAATGGTTGCTTATTATTATTAGATAATCCTAATCCTTCCATATCTTGAGATAATTGATCTTTTTGTTCTTGAACTTGTTTTTTAGAAGTCGTCGTTGTTGTTGTTGATTTCTTGGGTTGAGATGTAGATGTTGCTTTATTTATATATATACAAAAGAAAAGATGTTAAAACCACTATAAATCAATCCTTTTTTCTCTCTCCATTTTTCAATTAATTCTAATAACTTTTAAAACAAACATACACAGTAATACCAAAAAAATAAAATAAAAATTGCAAGTCGTTTTTTTTTAAAAAAAAAAAAAAAGAAAAAGAGAGAGAGAGAGAGAGAGAGTGTGTGTGTGTGTGTGCAAATGAATGATCAAGGAAGGAAATATAAAAAAAAAAGGGTTCATTTAATAACATAATAATAATAATAATAATAACAAAAGAGGGGATTATAATTTTCGTCCACCACTACGTTGACTTTGTGCTTTTAAAACAATATCATCTGGACTTGGATCATTAAATGAAAATAAATGAATATTTTCAACACTTGCTTTTTTCATTGCTTCATAAAATGCTTGTCCAACAGAATTAGGTAAATTAAATAATATATTGATATTTTCCATTTTTTCTTGATTTGAATTTCTTTTAAATAAAAAACTAGCTGCTGTAGAAGGAGAGGCACATAATGGATTGGTTATTGTTGTTGTTGTCATGGGTATCGATTGTTTAGAGTGTTCTTTTTGTTGAATAGATGTTGTTGTTGTTTGTAATTCTTCTTTTTTCTCAATTAATTTTTGTTCTTGTTTTGGTTGAACAAATGATTGTTCTTGTTTTAATGGTTGTTTCTTTACAAGTCCTGATAAACTTGAAAGTTTATTCATTTGTGGTGAGGATTTCATCGTTGTTGTTGTTGTTGTTGTTTTACGTGTAGCAAGATGTGTCAATCCTCCTGTTTTGTTATTGTCAGTGGATAATTTAGCTAATCCTGTTAACGAAGATGAATTATCTTCATTGGTTTGTTGTTGTTGTTGTTGACGTGAAGCTAAATTTTGTAATGCAGATTTACCACGTTGTCCAATTGATTTTTGAGCTAATGATTGAAGTGAAGAAGAAGTAGTGGATTTTTTTGTTGTTTCATTATTATTTTTCTTTGCTAATCCAAGTAATGATGATGTCGATGTCGTTGTTGGATTATTTCGATTAGCAAGATTTTGTAATGCAGATGTACGGGGTCGTTGACTTAATTGTGCAAGTGATGTTGTAGGTTTCTTTTCCTGTTGTTGTTGTTGTTGTTCTTTCCAAAGTACATCGGGATAAAGTTTAGATGGTGGACGACGATATCTTGGTTTACGATCTAATAATAATAATAATAAATAAGAAAGATGTTTAAAAAATAATCAATCAAATTATACTGATTTTTAAAGTTAGGAACAATTCCAAAGTATTTATATGAATATTTAAAAATATTTTCTTTCTTGTATAAAACTTTACCTTATTATTATTTTCCATAATGAATTCATTCAATTATATATATATATCCCATCGAACAGAAGAAGAAAAAAAAGGTTTGTAGGAGGATGGTGAAAGGGAGGGGGAAGAGAAGGAGAGAGAAGTAAAAAAAAAAAAAAAACGACTTGCACAATGTTTTTTTGAATATAAAAAAAAAGATTTACCTTTGGCTGCTTTCTTTGCTGCTTTTTTCTTTTGTTTTTCTTCTTCTGCTTTTCTTTCAGCAATTTTCTCTATTTTTTTTTTCATTTTTCATCCCCCCAACCCTATTATTAGTTATTTTAAGAATCAAAATGATTTTCTTTATATATAAACTTTTGTTTGTTTTTTTTTTGTTTACCAATAACCCATTGAATTGTTTCTTCTCGATCAAAATAATAATACCATAATGCTTCTTTAATTTCCATATCTGAAACAGGAATATCCTCATGGCCAATAACACTTAAAACATGAGCTAAACCTTCAGCTAACTCTACGCGATCTTTTTCTGAAAGATCCATTTCGTCCACTAATATATATTATATATAAAAATAAATTTAAAAAAAATTGTTTCTTCTTTACAAATGAACCATTTTGAAGAATGCCCACCCCGTTTTTTAAGTTTATTATTATTATTATTATTATTACATTCATTTTCTTCATAATCGACCGCATAATCGTCTTCTTCAAGAACATCTATTTAAGCGCCACCACAAAAAAAAAAAAAAAAAAGAGAAAGTTAATTGTTTGAAAACTATTTTTTTTTTAGTTTAGTTTAGTTTTTTTTTTTTTTTTTTACCATCAATATCTAAATTTCGAACTGCTCTATGTCTCGACATTGTGTAGTTGCAAAAAAAAAACCTTTTGGTTTGAGAAAAAGAAAGAAAGAGAAGAAATCTATTTTTGCGCAGTTAAATAGTGACTCTTGGTTCAGGTCTGTCGGAATTATTAAACTTTCTACTTTTTTTTTGGGACATGGAGTAAAAAAAAAGGTTATTCCATGAGTTCATCATAATAGAACCTTTTTTTTTTAGATATGAATATGGCTCATAAAGAATAATTTACATAATGGTTATAATAATTAAAAAAAATAATTACCATATTATATAACAGGGATTTCTACGAACAGCCCCATGAAACGCTTATGGCTTTACAGATATCCCAAAAAAAAAGTTATTCAAATCCGTATAAACTTGTTGGTAATAATTAAACTTATCAGCGTTAGTAACACTTGATTACACCGCTCATATGTAACATGAAAAATAGATGCTATATCTTTATATGGACTTACACATCACCCACTTGTAGTACACTTAATAAGTACAATGAAAAATTTTAATTACTGTTATTCATAAACATCTTTTTGCATTATCATAACACGGACCAACAAAAAATTTGTCCGACCCGAAGCCTTAGACAGCCTTAGCCAGCTGAACAAACTAGAAAAATCGCTTTATCATCTTTTTTTAATTTGCGTTTTAAATTGAGGCTTTGTTTGGTTTTTAAACATATATAGAGTGAGAGAGAGCAAGAAATTTTAAATGAATAGTTTACTATCAAGGGGGAAGAACAAAAGTGATAGACACGAAAAATAAAAACGATTTGCATTTTTTTTTTCACAATTTCGAGTCAATACAATATTTTGTATGTGATCTCGAATAACAAAATTTGCCATCTTTATTATAAACCTTTATATAAATATTGGCTAATGATTGACCTACACGTTGAACATCACATTCGAGCCGACACGTTTGACCAGCCGCAATACCACTCATATAAGATACAGTAAGATCAGTGGATACACCAACAAAAAACCAACCTCCTTTACCTGAATTAAATTGATAAAAACAATTTTTTATTAAGTATATAATAATCGAATACATCCAAAAAAAAAAAAATTGGATTTATTTTTTTTCACCTTCATATGTCAAAATGGCCAAACTTGAACAAATATCAATCAATGTTGCCACGCAACCCCCATGTATGTTGCCAAGTCTGTATATATATATAAATATGTTTGGTTGATTAGAAAACGATCATCTTTTTTTTGGACTTGACTGATTACAATGTTTTTCTTCTACTTAAAACTCCCAAATCAATCTATTGAGTAAAGCATCAATAATATTTGATTCACCAAGTACTTTATCTTCCCAAAATACAGATTTTTCTTTTCTTGACGAATATGATTCTACTAACTTTTTCAAAGCAGGATAATTTTGAGCCACTTTAATAGTAAAGTAATCTTCATGGTAATATATATACAATAGGTGTGAGTGTGTGTTGTGCTGGGGCAAGAGGGTGTTATTTTTTTTCTAAAAAAAAAGTGAGAGAGAGAGAGATGATGGTAACCAAACCAAAAAAAAAAGTAGCCACAACCATCTTAATGACGAAAAGTCAGTTTTTCACATATGACTTTAGGATCCAAATGAACCAAATTATACCTATTTGAGTCCATTAGAGAATAGGACCTTTAATATCTCATCTTTCACAACGAATTAAGTATTGTAAATAATATAGTATGAGTAAATCATTACAATAAGCCTGACAATTTAACAAATCATTATTTTGGACTGGCATTTTGTGCTTTTGTTATTAAGAAATATGGTAGAATGAAAAGGCTGAGTAGGGTGCTCTAAAACGAAAATTGAAAATAGCAAAAAAAAGTTTAAAGTTGGTTTGTTTTATTTATTTATTTTTTTTTAAAAAAAACAGACGATAAGATGTTATGTAAATATTATAAAAACGCAAAAGAAGGAATAATTGATTAACGAAGGAATACGTCCTTCTATTAATTAAATTGATTGTTAGTTATACCAAGATATAAATAAAGGAATGATAAGAAGAAAGAAAAAAAAGTAACTAAATATAAGCAATCTACTAAAAATCAATCCGTTGAAGTTGAATAGGTTGTTTCCTATGATTATTAGAAATTGTGTATATTAACTGATCCTGTTTCTTAGCAATACAATTTCTGTGATTTATGAAAGCGTTTGTTCGTTTGTTGACAACAACCTAAATTCCTTTTAGAGATAACTAAAATACAAAATTGGGAGAGTATTATCGTTTGATCCAATATATTTAATAAGTAACGGATTCATTGTATACTCAGTAAACTCATGTGACACTGTTTTCTTGATGGTTATCCGTGGGATAAGTTAGTATGTTCTATATTGTTCCGTCTATGAGATGTATAAAACTACAAGTACTATCATTAACAACTAACAACAGATAATTGATGTCAATTAATAGATAACAATGTTTTATTGCAATAATCAAAAAGTTATCATTGTTGTCAAGAAATAAAGGGGGAATCCGAAAAAAATATCAAGTCTTCTCTTTTTTTGACACATATTAAACCGCGCATACAATGCTAAATTTCTTTTAACAGCCAAAAGTGACTGTTTTTCGTCAACACCCCAAGTTTAGCCGACCCAACTTTTTATAACTGTCTAAGAAAAATATACCGGTTCTAACTTATACAACTTTAACAAAAAAAAAAAAATGTCGGAAGCTATGCCTAATTTCAGTGAAGCTGACCAACGTGAGTTGGCCCAGGTAATGAAAATAACTGACACGGTTATTTTATTTTATGAACAAACCCCCTCCCCAATATAATTCTTTCTTTTTTGTTATAATGATTTGTACTTATAAAAAAAGTTGTTTATTTAAATTTCTTTTTAGTTTTTGGAAGGTGAAAATGCCAAAGCTCGCGTTCAACAAACTGTTCACTCTTTGACTGACTCTTGCTGGGTAAATAATATGAAGGAGAAAAAAAATAAAGAGGAAAAAAGACGGAAACATAAATAAACGCGTTAATGTAAATATTATATATATAATATATAATTAGGATAAATGCATTAGCAAGGTTAATAACAAGTTGGAACGTGGTGAAGAAGCTTGTTTGGCCAACTGTGTAGAACGTTTCCTTGATACTAGTGTATTCATTGTCAAGCGTCTTGAAAGCTTGAGAGGTTCTGGTGGCATGTAATATATATAAATTATATAGAAGACCTCCACAATTACATCTTTTACAACCCCATAACCCCCCCCCCGTTTTGAACAAAAAAAAAAAACTTTGTGTATATAGCTCACTTTTAGTAAAAGAAAAGCACATACTATTATGGATTATTATTCTTTAAAATTATGATGTTTAAAAAAATTGGTGGGGGAGGGAGAGATGTGGATAAATATGAACTCTTTTTTTTTTATGTTGATAATGCATATGTTAATTCAGTTGATTCTTGTCTAATTTCATCCCATATTTCATTTATATCATTTCCAATTTCAGTCAATCTATTTTATTGAATATATTTAGCTATTATCCCATTTTTTTTAATAGTATAATCTATAGTTTTTACCTTGTATTATGTTCTTGTAATGTTGCATCATAATCTTTATCACTTTTACGTGATTCAATTGTATATATTTGAAGATGTACTGTCTATATATATATCATAATACAGGGAATATAAAAAATAAACTTGATTAAAAAAAATTTATAATGCATTTATATATAAAAAATAATACCTCGTGCAACTTTGCTTTTTCCTTTTCTTGAAGTCGCCGGATCATATCTCCAATATCTTTTCGATTATATTCATCATTCATATCTTGTTCAATGGATTGAATTTCATTAGAAACTTCTTGAAATCCTTCTGTTACTAAACGACAAACTGAATAATATTGTTCTTCAGGACATTTATCTTTAAGATAATCTTGAAATGCACTTTAAAAAAAAAAAGAGGGGGAAAACAAAAACACACACGTCATGTCAGAAAAGTAACAATAAATTAAAAAGACTCATTATTCATTTATTTATTTATTTAAAAAAAAAAAGGAAGGAATGGAATATTACTGTTTTTACTCAACTCGTTAAATTCTTTATATAAACTCATTCGTGTTGATTGTGCTTTAATTAAAGCTTGTACACTATTTAATAATTGAGCTTCTTTCTCGATTCTAGAAACCATGGTTTTTTTTTTTTTTTTGCTGTGAATGAAAAGAACCCGAAGAAAATAAATGTAGTTGCTTTATTTATTATTTTTTAGAGTGCCACGAGGACATAAAATAATGGAGGAACGTGGCAACATTGCTTCCTCCACCCCCTTTTCTTCCCCTCACTTTTCTCTTATTATAAAATATAAAACTTGAGATCTTTTTCACTCCATTCCTTTTTTTTTTTACTTCTCTCTTTTTTTATAAACATATTAATAACCTAAAATTTTATAATGTCACACCCATTGGATCCTCATCCTACTTCTAGCCGAGATTCCTGTACCTCAAGTCCTGTACCTACAAGTACAACGACAGACGATGACGAGGAATTTGAAGATTTCTTTTCTAAATCTCCACCATTTATTCCCGGTCATAATAGACCATTCTCTTCTCCAACACCAGATAATATTATTCGGTCAGCAAGTCCATTTGGAAGAAGATATAAAAAACCTATTAATGGTATTCAAACGAAAGGGTTTGCACGCTCAGGTAGAAACTACTATTCTTTTTTTTTACTCTTTCTCTTTCTGTGTAGTCTGTGTTTTTATGTGAAACACATGCATATCTTTTACTAAAAGGTTTATATTAACCATGTGATATATTATTATTAATAATAATAAATATTAGCAAAACGACGCTCATCAGTACTTACACTCGGGTCTATTGAACGACTGCAAAACTTTTATGCAAGAAGAGATCTTAAAGTCAACAAGTATGCATACCAAATATATCTATCTATATATATATATTTTTTATGCCCTCATGCATAAAACAAGTGTGTATGAATATTGTATGCTAATAAACTTTATGTGACCCCAAACCCGGCTCCGGGGGCGAACTTTTTTTTTTCTTGTTTACACAGAGAAGGTTTACTTGGATTTAAACGAGACGTGGTTGTTGAAGAACCCGAAGATTTCGATGATACAGATGATTTAGATCAATTACCTACTCCACAAGCACCACCCCCTAGTTGGCGAGATTTAGATGTCGAAACAGATTTAGATGTTTTATTATCTCACTGCTTTGATGATATTCAACAAACATTAACACAATGGGCTATGGTCACTGGACCTCGTCAACATTCAAGTATCAGTAGTCGAGGAAGTCATACCAGTAACGATAGTAACACAACGGATGAAGGATTTCAAATTTTACCTCTTTTAGATTCTGTCACCAAAATGATTAATTCAGTAAAAAATTATACACATCATCGTCATGATTTATCCAATCACGCTTTACATAAAGTACGTCATGCAGCATTGGATTTATTGGAATCTATTAAATCTTTGGAAACTCGATTTCGAAAAGATCAAGAACAAGCAGAACAAGCTGTGATGGAGGGAGGAGGATTAGGCATAGGAGAATATACTTATCATACATCCGAATTTGGCATGTTGGAAAATGAAAGAAAAGCCATTCATACTTATCTTTTAACGGTTGAAAATTTCGCATTTAATCCACCTCATCATATTGGTAGTCCACCTGCAGCCTTTTCTTATGAAATTAAGGCCCTAATGGCTAAAACATCTGTGGAACAAGAGGAGACAAATGAGGATGCGCTTCATTTGCCACAGCCTGCGCAGCAGTCTACTACTCATCAGGGGTTACCTGATTGGTTACAACGAGGGACGTTTCAGGATGATGCTATAGGTAAAGAAAGGAGAAAGGCAGGGGGGAAGGGGGGGAAGAAAGCTTAATGACAATCCGTATCGAAATAGGAATATAAAAAGGGAGAGAGAGAAAACAAAAATTATATTATTAACAAAAGGAGAAAAAATGTGGCGTTGTTATATCATGATTTTATATAGGTCGATATCATGCTTTACTTAATGACAATCGACATAATATGGATGGTGATAATTCCGCAGCTCAATCCATGGATTCTATCCCTGATCCTCATGAAGATCGAGATGCATTTTTATCATATTTGGCGTAAGTTTTATTAATATACTCCCTTTGACAACTTGAAACTTCCCTTTCTTTTCTCCCAATTCCCTTCCTCATCTTACATTTTCTGGGGTTCTCTCCCTTTTTTTTTCACACCGCAAGAGTAAAAAAGAATTAATTTTTTTTTATGTATCTAACAAACAATTATATAATATTACTATAGTGATGGGATTACTCTTTGTAATGTTTATAATAATATCGTTAAACGTACGCGACGACCTTTTGGATTTATTAATAAAATTCATTCTGATACAAAACGTACTTATCGAGCTATCGAAAATTTACGTTATTTCACTGCGTAAGTTCAACTCTTTCATTCTGGTGGTGTTTAGTATAGGTCAAGGCAATTATTTTAATTATTTTTTTATAAATGTTTTATTTTAGTGCATGTTCATTCCGTTTCGAGTTAAGCTTTAAAGGATTTGATCCATCCGAAGTGGCTCGTAAAACCGATAAAGGATTAGAAACTGTAAGTCACCATTATCTCTTTTTTTTTATTATTAATTCCTTCTTACTTTCCAACATCTAACCCATCTTTCTATCATCTTTATATATATATATTCTTTATAAATAACAGCTCGAAAATGTAATTGTTGCATTTTGTGATTGCGTTATTAAAGAACTACGTGAATATACTGATATGACTAGTAAACAGCGAACATTACCAACTAATCCACCAGTAGAAGATTTCGTTGCAGAATACCTTGAGAAACGTCTCTCAATTAGTGAAGATAATACACTATCTCTATCACAATAATAATACTTCCTCCCTTTACCCCTGGTTTTTTTTTTCCTTTGTATGACTTTTTTTCTCTCTCGTTTCAACGCTTAGCATCCCCATTTTAGAAATTATTTATCTATATATCCTTTTTTTTTTATATTATTATTATTATTATTATTATTTATTTATTTATTTATTATTTCCTTTCCTTTATTATATACACACACATACATTACATTTTTTTTATATACACAAAACAACAACAACAACAACAACAACAACAATCATTATTTCTTTTCTCTCTCTCAATTGAATCATTTATTAATATAACTTGTAAAATTCATGAAAAAAAAAATGTCATAATATAATATAATTAAACTATTTTTTTTTTTATCTTTTTATCATCCAATTCATATAAAATTACATCTATTGAACCTGATAAAAAGTTTTTTTTGAAGGATATACTTCTTGCATATTCATATTAATGGCTAGAAAAAAAATTGTCTTCTAATCGGCTTTTCTCTCTCTTTTTTTTTATATATATTTTAAATTAGATTATCGTTGTCATTTTGATACATTTGAGTAAAGAAAGTACTTTTTTTTCAATTTTAGTGGGTACTCTCAAACGTTTACTAATTATGAAAAAAAAACTCTTGTTAATTTTATAATATAAATATACTACACAGGTAAAAATGATAAACTTTTCCAAAGTATTTCTGTATGATCAAAAGTTTGCAAATTTAAACGGTGATGGAAAAACACGATTTATTGCTGCATGAGATATGGCGTTTTTTATATACCAAATTTTCACAAGCAATCGTTAATTTAAGCACGACTAGGTGAGAAGACTGGGATTATAATAGCAGTAACAGTTGCCAGAAACGAAATTAAAAGCTTAAAAGTTATAGAGAAGAGGCCAGTAAAAAAATGGGTTCCAGAGGAAGACACTTCAAGGTTTAAGGAGTTAGCAGGATTCAGTGAAGCTGAAAAAAGACACCAGTACTTCCTATCAATGAAAAGTAGTTTAATGATGGTTGTTGAAAACTATTAAAGACGCTAAGAGACATTTTTCTCTGTCTTTGTGTGAAAACAAACCCTTTCTCGAATCAGTCAACTCTCGTTTCTATGGTGGGATTTCTTGTAAAGGGTAAGAAGGGGAAATAAAGTGGCACGTAGTTGAAAATCAATTAATTAAATCAATGTAATCTACTTCTTCAAGACCATCAATTTTTTTAGGAAGACTTTACTTTAAATAAATACGCATGCACTTTTCCACATATATACAGAAAAATAACAGACTTTTTTTATTATTTAAGAACTTGAGATGTGATTGATTATATAAATAAAACAAAAAAAAATCAAGTTCGCTGGGGGGGGTTCGTGTGGAATGACTATTGACGATTATGCTTAAATATAGTGATAAAAGAAGGTGTAGTGTCATGGAATTAAGAATGTAAAAATACCGGAGATTCTAAGGGTCCATCCCTGATAGATCTTCTTAAGATAAGACTCCTTAAGATACATTCTTCAGATGACATACCAGAAATTAACCCATCATAATAAACGGTTCATGTAAATAGACCAACTCGTACATAGAATAATAATCTTTATCTTATTTTTTAGAATAAACACTGTTTCAAAGGGTTCGTCATTTTTATTTATTTTTATTGATTGAATTAAATTATTATTCTATCGTACACCTCAGAAGACGAAATATATATTGAAATAACAATAATAGTTGATGATTGGCGTATAATTCATTAATCATAATAAAAACGTGTTATAGTTAATTGTAGTTGATTTGATAATTGATTAAAAAAAATTGTTGGTTAGTCACTACTCGATTTTCTTTTTTTGCTTGATCTTGATAATCAACATGAACTAATAGGAAAGCCATAATTCCGCAGGATTGCATGGTTGACAGTGCATTCTGCTTCTTTTTTTTTACATTTTCAAGAGTGATACAGTTAAACCCCGCTTTTTGCACAGGTGGGATTTGGCTTGAAAGTAGTGCAAAAAAACGGGGTTATTGTATTCTATTTGCATTATTTAGAAAAGAAATTAAGGTTAGCAAAGATATAAACGTTTTAATCAAACACTTTGTTCTTACTTTAGTTTGAATAAGCTTAGAAATGAAGGCATGTAATGAATGTAATGCTTCGATGTTTCTACATAAAGTAGCCTTTGATAGCTTCACCATTCGATATGTCTAAGGAAATGACATATCCATTACATATGTGGCTAAATTTTCGCCTTGACATAACAGCCCGCAGACCGTAGGTGTAGGTACTCTTTTCTCTACTAATTCATTATACATAAGTTTCATTTGTTTTCCTAACTTGATTAAATCAGATTCTACGGCTGAATTTCGAGACTTGGGTTTGAATTCTGCCACAATAACGATACATCTAATATTAATAATACGGCTAAAAACTTGGAAGTCAGGTTTAAATACTGAGTCTTCTTTTAAGGCGCCATTGGCCCTATAAAAATATATCAAATGTATGTACGTAGATTAGTCATCTATTTCCACAAAAGCTGCCACCAAAAGTGCTAGCTTACCATTGAACAGTGAATTTCTTTTCCGTACTATAAATTGACTGAAGTATAGGTGCTAACTAATGATGTACGTAAGAGTTTTCGATCGAACTACCATGAGAACCAGCAACAAACACAGGTAATCTAAAAAAGTATATGGTATTAGTAACTCATAATAGCATGTTGACATTTATGTATACTTACAATTGGATTAAAGTATGGGCCATATGCAAATCGACCTCATTGTCCTGTTCAGTCGCTTGAATTAAAAAATCAGTACATAATTTTAGTGTTGACTTCAAATCATCAGGAGGATTCTACAGACAAGCAATTTCATTAGTTTCACAACACATGCTTCAAAACGTATGGTATTGACTTACTTCAGCAATTTCCAGACACCAAACATGAGATTTAGTCGGATTCTGAGGGCGATAGCAGTTAAAGTTTATATCAGATATTACCATTTTATATAATTCCGCTCCAAAATATTTGGTTATAGACCTCATCAAATATTTTTATCAAAAATATATATATCATTAAGTGATCTTTGAAATAAGATACTGTGAGTCAATCATATTTACGCTTAAGTATTTTCTTCTCTTCACTTACAGAAGTTTGATAAAAATATCCAACAATGAATACAGCAACAACCGCATATAACCAGTTCTTCAACCATTTGGATAAATATACAAGATCAACAACCACTGTAAGTACTATTTCATCTCCACCTAACATTTAATTCCATATAAAAATTACTAAATATTTATTTATACCTTATAGTATGATCCTGATGTATTGAATGCTGCCCAATTTGCCTTTGAAAAGCTCAAGAAACATTATTCTCGAGCAACACAGCCTGTTTACACCATCTCGCAAAACATTGGATCCTCGTTGCCGCTATACTTGATGGTCTTACGTTAATTAGCCTCAGTTTTGGATTGCGAATGCCAAGAAGCAGGTTGAAGAAGAAGGGAACAAATTTCAGCCGGCGATAAATATCAGAGCAAGACTTGGCGATTGACGACGATTACGAGCCACATTTTGGCCAAACCGATCCATTGCAGTCATATCTTGTCGAACCGACGAATTCAAAAGCTGACGTTATGCGATTTTGGAAAAAACAAGTGGAGACAACAGGTGGTATTAAGAATGGTAGTGGCTGATGCACTTTATATGATCGCAAGGCGTTATTTGGCTGTACCAGCAAGTTCAGTTCCGAGTGAACGTTGCTTTTCGCGTGCGGCAATATTTATTCCACAACAACGTAATCGTTTTGCTACCACGTGCTCTTCAAGAATCTGAGGCTGTAGTTCACAAACTTCGTTTCTACTGTTCCCTTGTCATTGCTTTACCAAACAATAAAAAAAATTAGCCATTTGATTCTGTGTGAATTTGTTTTTGGCTTATATTCATACCTTCTTTGATTAAATTATTTACATGGCATTTTATATCAATGGGAAGATTTTTTTTATCTTTGGACATTGCTGTAAGACCATGTAAATATTTTGATAATACGGTGCTTCGTTTGGTTTTTCGTGTTTTGTTTGCATTTATCCATCTTGTAAAAAGCCTCAACTGTGATATTTGATTATTTTAATAAGAGTAGAAAATAAAAACAGACAAAGGTAAAAATCCTTTAAAACTTTGTGTTATACAGGACTTTTCAGAAGAAGTTGACCCATGGTGTTTTTGATTTCAAGGATGACGTTTTTGATTCCATGGATGTTCTTTTTATAATCGCAGATGGTGTTTTTTATATTCGAGGTAAACCTTTTTTATATTCGCAGATGTTATATTTGAATTCATGGATGGTGTTTTTGATTTCAAGGTAGACGTTTTTTTGAATCATGGATGGTATTTTTCAATTTCAAGGCAAACGTTTTTTATATTCAAGAGTAATATTTATTTTTTCGCGTGTCAAGATAAAGGTTTGACATGTTATACAAAGAAAAATCTTTTTTTTGAATTATTCGGGTAATAAATAATAATATGATCAAACTTGAATAAATACACAAACACAAACACAAAGATACCATTAACGGAATTGCTATTTTTAAAATTTCCCACAAGTCACAAAAGATTGACATTTTAGGGGGTTATAAGTGGATCGTTCCGGAATAAAAAAGTGACAAGTACTTCGGTACCTCTGTCACATTATAAAATTGGAACGATACAGAGAAGATTAGCATGGCCCCTGCACAAGGATGACACTAACGCTCAGAGTTGGATCGCACTTCGGTGCCACTTTTTTTTTGTATTTTTTTTTTTTATTTCTTTCATTTTTTTTATTTCATTTTTTTATGTCGTAGCCATAAATAGTAGTGACTTTACTTTTCCGTCTTTTGTAACGTATTTTATTTTTATATTGCCACGTAGTTAATCCATATCACTGTCACATCATCATAATAATTATTCAAACACGTAGTCAACTCTCTTACAGTCACGAACATGTATATTATCATTATTAGTTAATCATATATTTTAGAAAGTATATAATACCCCTTCACATTTCATATAATAAAACATTATCGTTCAATTTATATTTATTCTTTTATTATCTTTTGTTCTATTCTATTTCTATTGGCTACTGTACTGATCCGCCAAAAATAATACGACATTCATTTTATTTATTTATATATCATAGTCATTATAAATAATATAAAAATTGATTTTTATTTATTTACTTGTAACAAAAGGATGTATCGAAAGATAATGATACTAACATAGTTATATGAAGCTGTAGCATTTTCCATGTAACCCATCATATCAGTATTTACTACATCCTTTGATTTTTATTATCTGTTTTGTTCTTGCTTTTTAGATTGGTGATATTTGTATCCATGATGTTCTTTTCTTTCATGTTTGTGATGCTGACGGTGATAATGCTCAGAAGACTCGGTTGGTATAACGGTAGTAGTAACTGTTGTTGTGGATTCTTTTGTTATAGTAGAAACATTAGATAACTTAGTTATGTGTAGTTGTAGTAGTGACAATAGTTGTCGTAGTGGTATCAACGGAAACAGACTGAACTGCTGCTACAATTTTCTTTTTGGTAGTAGCAGTACCACTACCAGCAAGAGAACTGATAGGAGGAACATCAGGAAAAAAAGAAGCTGGAATACTGGGAATTGGAATAGGTACGGTAAAACTAAAACTATCATCAATATCTTCGGCCATAGTTGGATAATTCTTGGGTGGAATAGTAACTGTAGCAGTGACTTTTTCATATGCAGTAGGAGTTGAAGTATTATCTTTTAAGCAGAAGCCAGTACCGTAAGCAGGTTGGCAAATATTGGTGAGAATTTTTCTTGATTTTATACAAACACGCACACACACATATATATATTATCCATTATTAATGTTCTTATTATATTATAAGTAACCCAATTAATAAATAATTAAAAGTAATCGAAATATGAAAATGCTATCCTTTTTTATTTTTATACCTGTCCACATTTCAAAATTATCAATCGTAATATCAGTACACGGGGCGCCATCAGCACAAAGAACCTTGATAGGACCCCGTTGAGCACCATTTTCACATGTACCTCTCCAATTAGTAATTGTAAAATTAACAAGTTGAACACCATCACCCATTGTAGTTTTCATACTACTCCAATATTGATCAATATTCAATGAATAAGCATTACTATGGCCAATAAAGTTTTCAAGTAAAACGTTTGAGACTTTACCATCACCTCCATTGGACTTGATCATCATCATTTGATTCGAACGAGTAGTATACACATTTCGATAGGTAATATCAGAAATATTTGTTCCACCAGCTAATGATCCAAAAGCACTATCACCACTCCAACTACAATAAATGTTTTCAATCAGCATATTATGAGATGGATTTTTTATGGTAACACGTTCATCCTTATTTGTCACTATAACGTCGTGAATCCAAATATTTTCTCCCCATACATCGATACCATCCAATCCACCATGATCACCACCTCAAATAGCCATATTGTATACTTCGCCACTAGTACATGTATCAACCGAAAAATGAAATGAGGGAGAATCCGTAAGAGTAATATCATGAACAGAGAAATGGTCTACCATAGTAAGACGAAGAATACGAGGCCCATTCAAATTATCATTATCTGCATGGAATTCGTATCCATTACCTTGAATAGCGCCTTTTCCATTACTTGAAAATAATTCAAAGTCACTGGTCGTTTGACTAGAATCATATTATCACCTTCTGTACCAGTACGATAGATAGTACCATCGAGTTGAAGAGCCCAAGCTTTTCCACCATTCAATATAACCCATGTTTCCATTACATATTCACCCTCAGGAATATAAACAATACCACCACCTTCAGTTCAAACACAATCAAAATGAGCGTCACTAATGGCAGGACCAATATCTGTCTTTTTATCGGCTATAGCACCATAATCAAGTACATTACATACTTTTTTGGTAGTTTTATTCGAAATGGATGTAATAGAACCAACAGAACCTGTTAATTGACTCACTACGCATACAGTAACAATGGTAACTATGGAAAAGATTGTTGTGTTGTTGTTGTTAGACGCATTATGTTTCAAAACACCTAAAGCTTATATGTATACAGTCCTATTTGTTAATTTCCCTTTTTTTTTCTAATAAAAAATGATATCCTGTCTTATTAGTCGGTACGACTAGAAGTATTACCCAGAAATATTATAAAACTTGTACAAGTTCTAGCGTGTAATATAAAATAAAGGAATATAAATGATTATATCTGACGAAAAATAAAATAAAAAGAAGAACACAATACTTTTTTTTTCATAAATATACATATATATATATATAAAAGAAAACCGCAGGTTTTCATGCTGACATTTTGAAGATGGAACGGAAAACAAAAATATAATTGAGAAATTTGCATTATTAATATGTCAATATAAAAAGATTATTGAAAAAATAAAAACCCTTTTTGTTGAGAATTTTTTTTTATTACATATTTAATTACAGGTTGATATGTTACACTTGAAAAAAAAAATCAAATAAATAATCTAGAAAATGTTTTCGGAAGAAATAATCAATTGAATGATCACATCATAAGTTGCCATTTTTACCCAAATTATGAACCTTCTCTACCGCGGCAGTATACAAAATAAATCACCCCTCAGGCGAGGATCATGACTTTATTTTTGATATCTTAATATGTACTTATGATGAAAATAGTCATAAGTGGATATGAAATTCTTTTATATCTTATCTAACAGAATCATTAGCCTATTCGTTTTTTTCTCCCAAGAAATAAAAGCATAGAGTGAGTAATATATAAATAAAAAAAAAAAAAACTAGTCAATTTTCGGGTAAAATTATTTCTGCACTGTGTAGCAAAAAGGAAAAACAAAGGGGGGGGGCCTAAAACTTGGATCCTATATCATGGTAAATAAAATACAAGTAGTTTATGATTGATATTCAGTTATTTTTTCAAAATACAAGCTCAAAATAAATATTTATGCTTTTGTGAAAAAATTAAATTATAAAAATAAAGTCAAGAGTTATAATACAGTATAAGAAGTAGACTATATTATTTTATTTCATTATGAGGAGTGTTTAGTTTTATAATGTCATTATTCAGCGGAAAAGAAGTTCACCGTATATTAAACAGTGAGAAGCTTCTTTTTTTATATAATCAGTTTATTGGCTTATAGTAACCAACGTTGGTAACGATAATCTTCTTTATTATTGTAGTAATATGAGTACATGTCGTAATACAGATTTTGTTTTGTTGGCCACATCTAATATACCTAAGCGTAAAACAAGTATGTATACACATGCTTCAGAATTGCACAGAAGAACATCAGGGAATTCTTCAATGAGTATATTCTCCTCAGAATTTTTAAAATCCTGTTTTTTTTTCAAGTTATCATATATTAAATGTATAGCTAGTAGGTACTATGTAATTATTCACAGTAAAATTGTTATATAATAAGAAATGAATAATTTTACCGATTACATAACAATGACTAAAGAATCGGTGAAAATTCATTTGGCTAAAGAAAAATCAATAATTATATAATTATATAAATGTCTTACTTCATATAGCTCTTCATATACAATTAAAATCTTTAAAGTTAGTGTTTATATTATTTGACACATTTTGTGTCGAGTTGATATTGATGATGTTTGTGGGAATAGATAATTATTACTAAATTATATAAAAGTAAGTAGTTATTTTTGTCATTTACACAAATTAAGTGTAAAGCAACAATTTTTTTTAAGTATATTATTGAAAATTATCTTATGTCCAAAGAAAATTACACCAAGTTGAAAGAAAGAAAGTAATAGTCTATATCCTTCAATTAATATTTCCTATTATATTTTTTTATAGGAAAATGGATAAAATTAAAAATTAGTTCGATCTGACAAAAAATGGAAATATCATTTTAAAAAGGCTATCACGTTTTCGGTTTTTTAACGAAAGAAAGGATTATTCAATGTTGATATGAATCCTTCTGCTAATATATTTTGCAAATATTTTCTTTGATCTAGCTAGCTCTATAGAAATGAGTCGGAATATTTTATATTTATTTGTTTCCAATAAATGACATGCAAGTCATGTGTCGATGACTTTTACAAAAACACACAAATAATCCGGAACCTGATTCCGTTTGTTTATATTTTTAATCATTGTGACACAAAATAGTGTTATCTGTTGCTATGGTAAATAAATGTTGGAATAAGAATGTAACTGTATGTGTATGCGATTAATTAATTTGATTAATTTACAAAAAGGTCAGCTTTTATTTGTGTAAAATGTGGATTATAAAGCTCTAAAAAAATTATTATACAATCAATCATACAGAGTTGTTGGTACGAGATTTGGAAGAATACGAATAATAATTTTATGTTATAAAAATGTAGACAGTATAGTATTATTATTTTTATTATGGTGAAATATTTGCTGGATCATGTGTAATTGAGTATATGTTCGATGCTTGTCATTATGACATCTTTCATATTACTCTTATTAGTGGGGACTAAAAACAAAACCGTATATCTATTGCATACGATTAATTGATATACTAGACATGTTTTATATATATTTAGTACGTAGAGAACAAGTACATTTATCAGTATATTTCTTTTTTTTTTCTGTTTGACCTTTTACGACAGTAAAATGCTAAGAACAATAATAGCATTAACTCCATGATAAATTTACTTATAGTCATCTCATTCTATATTGTGAAACGCGGAAAAAAGTATTTTTTATGTTGGCTACGAGTGATAGATATTGAAAACAATATTCTAGATAGATAATCATTCGGATACTAATACTGTTATTATTATTATTGTTATTATTATTGTTATTATTATTGTTATCTTCGGTCATATTATGTGAAATGCGACTTTGTTAGTTTTTGGATGATGTATACTAAGGAGGAAAATTATCTTTCTAAAAAGATTTTCCATCATCTTCTATAATAATAAATAATAATAATAGTAATAGCTAATTTTTACATGAGGAATAGAAGATATCATTATATTATTTGGTATTTCCCACATAAATACATACTATTTATAGTTGTAATAATGGATAATATGAGTTATTTTAATAATAAATTTCTACTAGATGAACAATCAATACTTGAAAAAAAAAGAAAAGATAGCAGTTTCTGGGATAAAGCTTAACCTATTTACGAGGGTATCATTTATAAAGTTGAATGAAAAAAAAGATACCCAATTGAAAAAATAAATAAATTTTTGATCCGGTGAGACGGAGGTAATTATGACTTTTTATGGTAGCCTATCCGTTTTGTCTGTACGATTTCCACGCTTTGACTCCTAATATAATAATAATAATAAAAAGAAAAAAAAAAGAATCAAAAAGAAGTTTTTATACTTCATTTTCCCCACACCTGAGCTGAGAAAAATAATTCTCTTTAGTGATGCAAAGTTTCACAAGAAGCCTTAAAAAAATCAGGGGATTAAATTACTGGGTCTATACTAACATTGACCTAACAAAAAAAAAAAAGTATTGCGCATATTTTAGTTCTAAATTTGGATACGAACCGAGTATTTTACGCTGAAAGTGTAACGTTATTTTTACATGATTATATTAAAAGTCAAAGCTTACAATCGGAAAGAAGTACAATGACTGAACTTTTTTTTGTTGGAGATTTCATAACCTTTTCATAGCGGAAGTTTTATCCTTTGGAAAAAAACGATCCAAAGCTCCGCAAAAATATATGGGTATATTTTACTGTGCTACCCAAGGTATTTTTTTCTCTTTTGGTGTGAAGAAGTTCATTTTTTTAATACAAATAGGGTTCGTTATCTTTACTTTTTTTTCTTTTTTTTTTTTTTTCACTTCATCTTTCTTTCACTTATTATACTACACGAAAAAAAACAACAATACAGTAACGAATCATGGTTTACAAGCGAATTGAATACGAAGATCTTAAGGCCAACCTCGGTCAATACGTTGGTAAGAATAAAAAATAAATAAATAAATAAAGAGAAATCAAAAAAAGCATAATAATTATGCCTTGTTGAAAAAGAAAAATATTTATCAAAATAATAAATAAGTTTTGCTAATTTCTTGCTTTTTTTTTTGTGATGCGGGGATGCTTTTTTTTTAATGTAGATCTTGCTACTTCAGCTATGGGAGGAAGCATTGTTGCTGTTACCGACGAGTTTTTCGCACCAGCAACTCGGATGATCAGTCCTACACCTGCTTTACATGCTCCGGGCAAACATTGTGAAACAGGTCATTGGATGGACGGTTGGGAAACAAAGCGTCATAACCGTAGTTACGATTGGTGTATCGTTAAACTTGGAGTTTCTGGATCAATTCGTGGATTTGATATTGACACTAGCTGGTTCACTGGTAATCAAGCTCCTGCTGCTTCTGTAGATGCCGCTTTTATTCCTGAAGGCGGTAACATTGACGATGCTCAATGGGTTGAAATTTTACCCCGTGTTGATTTACCTCCCACGTGCCACAACGTTTTTGTTTTGGAAAAGGAAACTGCTGTCTATACTCATGTTCGAATTAACAATCACCCTGATGGTGGTATTGCTCGTTTCCGTGTTTATGGCCAAGTTACTCCTCAATGGTCCCAAAATATCAAGTAAGAAATTTTTATTTATATATGTATTATGGTACCTTTTATAAAAATATAGCTCATTCATTAATATAATAATAGTGAGGTTGTGGATTTGGCATTTGTGGGAAATGGTGGTCGCGTGGTTTATGCTACGAACGAACATTATGCTCCCGCTAACAATGTCTTGTTACCTGGCAACGGTGAAAATGCAGATGATGGATGGCAAACCAAGCGTTCCCGTATACCTGGACATAGCGACCAGATTGTAATCAAGTTGGGAGACAAAGGTCACATTTTCAAAATTGAACTCGATACCACTCATTTCAAGGGCAACTATCCTGACAAGTTTAAGGTTGAGGGCACTAACACCAATAATGAAATTCCATCCAACGATGCTGAATGGACCACTATTCTTACTCCTTCCTCTACTGGTCCTCATAGCCAATTCTATTTTGACGCAATCCATCATGACCAAGTCTATTCTCATGCTCGTGTCAGCATTATTCCTGATGGTGGTTTCAAGCGTGTTCGTTTATATGGTATTCGTCAAGGGGGTCAAATTCCTTCTTTACCACTTTCTAACTTCCCTTTCAGTTCCATTATTGCTGAGCCATTGACAGCTGAAAAATATGCACCTTTTGGTGAAGTTATTGAAGCGCGTCAAACCAATAAAGTGACGAGTGCTAACCAAGGTACTGCCTCAAAACATCATCATGTCGCCAAAGTCACCAATGCTTTCCCTAATAATAGTGGCAAGGTCAATTTGTGTGTTTTCCGTAGCGCTCCTACAAAGCAATTGCCATTTGTTGTCAAGATGTTTGAAAGACATCCTTATTCCAGTCAACAATTCATACCCATGACTCATGGACAAACCCGTGGTTATTTAGTCGTTGTTTGTTTGAACAAAGAAGATGGTTCACCTGATTTATCTACTATTCGTGCCTTTGTTGCTTCTCCTACTCAAGGTATTAGTTACAGACAAGGTGTTTGGCATCATCCTATGGTTACCCTTGATGGTGTAACTGATTTTGCTTGTTTGGTTCATGAAAATGATGTTGATAATGATAATTGTCAAGAAGCCTATGTTGATAAAGTTATTGTTCATGTACCTGGTTTCCATGGTAATGCCAAAATCTAATCTATTATACAATATACATACACATATATATATATAGAAACCTCAATTTTCCTCCATTCAACTTCCCCCACTCGTAACCTTATGTAAAACCATCCATTCCTTTTTCTCTTTTTGTACTTGTATAAAAGCAATTTTTTTGTAAAAAAATAATCCATACTAGAAAAAAGGAAACAAAATTCATAATAAAATTTGTGTTGTTATTATTCTTTTTATTCTTTTTTTTTTTCTGTCTTGTAAATACTTTTTTTTCCTTTCTTCTTTTTTTAATAATAATAATAATAATAATAATATGGCAATCATAACTGAAGCTGATAATGAAGATATTCAAGTTCAAGAAAAACAAATTAAAAATAATGAAAAATCATCTGTTGTCGAGATCGAGCCTAAAAAGGAACACGTAGAAGAGGAGAAAGACGCTGACGAGGACGGTGATGTATTTTATGAAAGTGTAGATTATACATCAGAAGAATTAGAGGTAATAAAAAAAAGAATACTTTTTTTTTTTTTTTCAATCCATTCTAATAAATGATAAATAGAATTTAATTTCAGAAGCAAGAGAATATAAAAAAAAGGGAAATGGTCACTTTGCTCATGGAGATTTTGAAAAAGCCATTCCAGAATATGAACAAGCTTTAACTATTTGTCCAATAACGGCACCTAAAGAAAGAGCAATTTATTTTGGAAATATTGCTGCTTGTCATTTAAAGTTGGTAAGTTAAAAAAAAAAAACAAATAAAAACAAAGAAAAGTTATATACTTTTTTTTTTTTTTTTTTTTTTTTTCGTTCCATTCTAATTGATCATTTTTTATAGGAAAAATACAAGGAAGCAAGAGATATGGCAACAAATGCATTAGAACTGGATTCTAGTTACACTAAAGTCTTATTACGACGAGCTCAAGCCAATGAGAAATTAGCTACTTATACATCATTATCAGATGCATTGAAAGATTATGAAACTCTTGACAAACAACCTGATCTTGACAATTATACCAAACGTGAATGCGTTCGAGCTAAACAAAGATTACCTAGTATGATCAAGGAACAAATGGAAAAGGAAAAAGAAGAAATGATGGGGAAGTTAAAAGATTTGGGGAATACTTTACTTGGCAAATTTGGATTATCTACTGATAACTTTCAGTTTCAGCAGGACCCTTCAAGTGGTGGATATAGTGTCAACTTTGTGAATAAATGATCTACCTATATTTTTATGATCGGCTAAACCTTTTTTTTTTCAAAAAGAATCGGAGAGAGGAAAAAAAAAAAGAAATTATGGGGGGGAATGGAAGATGAAATGTTTCAGTTTGTACCGGAACCGGAATAGCGAATTAGATCCTAACAAGTTTTTTTTTTTTTTTTTTTTTTTTCGGTTGGGTTTTTCGGTTGGGTTGGGAGTATATTGTTATTTGATAAGGAAGGAAAAGAAATAAAGATGATGGATGGTTTACTTAACTCAAAAACTGGTTTGAATTCGTTTAACCCCCATTAACTCGCTTTTGTTCAAAGAAGAACTTTTTATCTAGATTCGATGAAATCTATGTCATATTATTATATTTTCTACCTAATAACTTCTTTTTAAACCAACAATGTAAATCTATTATGCACGATTTTCCCGTGTTACCCTATTTTATATGCAAAAATAAATAAATAAATAAATATATTGCGCGTTATTTATTACTTATCAGCCCAGTTAGAATTTTTATTTTACTTCAACATTATATTTCACTGTGGGGGGGGATTGTGACGGAATATAATATATGTGGTTTTTTTATCCTCATTATTTTAGTATCACATAACTAGTCAATAATGTATTGTTTATTTATTTACACATTCTTCTTTATCTTACTTTTGTTTTGACATAAATGAGGCGTTTTTATGTTATATATTTTAATTATGTAAAAAGATAAAAAGACTATCCATTTTAAGCAACTCAGTTGTCAATTGTTCAAGTCCGTTTCATTCAAATATATAACGCAGTGTATTATCCTATTGATCTATCCAGTATAGTCTTATTAAACAATATAGAAAATGAAGTAGTGATCGATGTAAATTATAATTATGTTATATTGATATATTATGATGATCTCATATAGTGAATTTTAAACATAAATTTACAAAACATTCTTATTTTGTCATAGATAAAAGCCCTATTGTTTACTTGAATTATTTAATTCATGAGAATGATTAATAAATAACATGTTTTCCATATATAAAAAAAAAAAAATTGTGGAAAAAAGAAGACACAAAGTTGATTATTTCTTTTAGAATAAGTCCAAAAAAAATTTAACCCCATTTCTATTATATTACTTTTCCCAAAAAAAAAAATTGAAGTAACACAGTTCTATATGTATACAATACATATCAAAGCCAATCAAGGAAATAAATTTGACGTTTTGGGTAAAAGAAATATATATATATATATATATCAGTTTTATAACATTTCATCTTTTTGCTATGAATACCGTCATTTATAATATCTTCTAGAATTTAACTTGATTATTCCAGAATAGTAAAAGGATCGTTCCTTATCAATTTTTAGTAGTTGTGTAAAAGAAAGGGGGGGGGAAGGTAAAGAAGAGAAAAAAGGTGAAACTCTAAAATTTTTGTTTCCCTCTCAATTCAATGGGGTGAAAATAGAAAGTTTGGCATTGGGCATTGGGCACACCAATTGGGTTAACAACTTGTTCACCGCATTTTTGGGGCAAAAATGCGATTCATTTATAGCACAGATATAGAGCGAAAAAACCAAGGGCTAATGTAAAACATATATTTAGGTCTCCGACCCCATTTGCCCCGACAAATATGGCAGGTAGCGTTGGGCGAATGGGGGAAACGGGGGGGGGGAGTTGGATGAAATAGGGCGAAACAAGGGATTATTATTTTTTTTTTGAAAGCAAGAAAAAGGGTCTGTCAAAATAATTTTTTTTTTCTTTTTTCTTTTATCTCTTTTCCTTGTATCTTAACTTTTTATTTTTTTTTTTTTTTTTGTTGGGGGAAGAAAAAAAAAATAAGTTTAAAGGAAATTATAATCCAAGGGCAAACAACTTTTTTATTTCTCTTGTGTCGTCTTTTTTGTATTTTTTTTTGGTTTCTTTTCATTCATCTCTTTTCTTTTTTTTTTTTTTGTACTTCTTTTATATTGCATAATACTTCTTTTTTTATATTACCTTTTATATTCTTCTTCTTCTCTATTGCAAATAAGAAATAAGGTAAGATCACATTTATCTGTTCAAATTTTTCTTATTTGATAATAAATTATTTGTATTTGAAAAACTAACAATATGTGTGTGTGTGGGGGGGATGAAATATATAGCATTCACATCATCCGCACATAACTCTTTTTTTCTCATTATCAAAAAAAAAAACTGTTATATATACAAAACTACTCCAATTTAAATTCAACTCATCCAGAAATATATTATCATTATGAGCCATCAACAAGTCTTGCGTCCTCTTTCTGTCAAGCAAAATAAAACTGAGGTTTCAATCCTCGTTCCTGCCGATATCTGGGTCTCGGCTGAACAGTTAAAAGAAGAGTTTCCTGTGAACACAGAAGAAGAAATTGAAGAAGTAACAGAAATTGAGCTTGCTGCTCGTTTCATGCATTTTGCTGCTACGAGAGCTTCCAAAGAGCCACAGTTTTTGCCTGTAGCACGGACGGCTTTTCTTGATTTCCGTAGCCAATACCTCAAGAATAATGATGTACATGCTATTACTCGTCACTTGTCATCCGAGTCACGAACAGTCGTTATTCAAGCTTATTTTACTGCCCTTGTCGTCTTAAAAGATGATAATGTCAAGCCCCCCACAAGTGCTCTTTTTGCAGCGGCTCTTCGTGGTGATACCAATATTTTTGCTGCCTTTGGTGGTCAAGGCAATATTGAAGAATATTTTGATGAATTGGCAGATATTTGGACTACATACCAAGATTTGGTACGTTCCTTTGTTGAACGTATGGCCATTGTTTTGGCAGAACATGCTCGTAGTTCCGAAGCAAGTGTATTTCACTCCAAGGGTTTAGATATTATTCGTTGGTTGGATAATCCTGAATTACGTCCTGATCTTCAATACCTCGTATCCGCTCCAGTCAGTTTCCCATTGATTGGTTTGACACAACTCCTTCATTATTATGTCATGCTTAAGGTGCTTGACCGTTCTCCTGATGATATTAGACAACTTTTGGCTGGTTAGTAATTTTTTTTTTTAGTTTATAAACTAAGAACAAAGAAAATAAATAGGGAGGGGAGGAACTTTATTCGGGATGTGTAGATTTTATAATAATGATTACAAACTGACAACAATTTTTTTTTTTTTTTTTTTTTTTTTTTACATTGTAATTAAATTGAAAAGGTTCAACGGGTCATAGTCAAGGTATCATTTCATCAGCAGTAATTTCTTCATCCACCACTGAAGAAGATTTCATTCGTAATACTGAAAAAGCACTTGGTTTGCTTTTCTGGATCGGCACACGCGCTCAACAAGTATTCCCACCTACTACTTTGAATCCAACCATTTTGGAAGATTCTTTATCAAACAATGAAGGCAATCCAACTCCTATGCTTGCTATCACTGGTTTACGTGAAGAACAAGTTTTAAAACATTTAGATGCTACCAATGCTCATTTGGCTCCTGATCGTCAAATCAAGGTTACTTTATTCAATGGTCCTCGTTCATTTGTTTGTACTGGTCCTCCTCAATCACTTTATGGTCTCAATCTTAGTTTACGTAAACTCAAAGCCCCGACAGGCCTGGAACAATCTCGAGTTCCTTTCTCTCAACGTAAACTCAAGTTTTCATCTCGTTTCTTGCCTATCACTGCTCCTTTCCATAGTAACTATCTTGATGAAGCTGTTGATATTTTAAAAGAAGATATCAAGCGTGGTGGTCTTGAATTTAATGTAAAGGATTTAAAGATTCCTGTTTTCGCTACTGATTCTGGTATGTCATATTTTTTTTGATGGGGGGTGTGGATATTGAAAAAAAAAACAAAATAGAAAAAAAAAAGTCGGAGTTTTTTTTGAAAGTAATTGTTATTCTATTCTATTGCTTCTCCAACTTTTTTGGTGGTTTTTTTTTTTTTTTTTTTTTGGGTGAAATGGGGCGTTGGGGCATAAATATTAAAAAAGGTTATTGTTTTAATACTCAATATATAATTTTTTTTTTGTGGTGTAAAAAATAAAAAAAAATAGGTAACGATTTACAATCATCCAACGATTTAACACTTGATTTGGTAACACTTATTTGTTCAAGACCTGTCCATTGGGAAAAGGCTATTGCCCTGAATAATCTTACTCATATTGTTGATTTTGGTCCTGGCGGTGCTTCAGGTATTGGTGGCTTGACCCATCGTAATAAGGAAGGTACTGGTGTTCAAATTTTGTTGGCTGGTGCACTTGAAGGTGGTAATCGCGATTTGTCCTACAAGGCTGATTTATTTGATTCTGATATTCGTGCCGTCACTTATTCTCAAAATTGGGCAAAGGCTTTCCAACCTAAACTTGTTAAAACAACAAGGTATATGTTTGTGAATAAATTATATTAGCGGAGACAGAAATGGATGAGGTAGCCGGAAAAAAAAACACTAAATAATTATAATGCTTTTTTGGCGTGTTTTTTTCTTTTTAACAGTAATGGTAGAATTCATGTCGATACTCGCATGTCTCGTTTATTGGGTAAGCCTCCCATGATGGTCGCTGGTATGACCCCATCCACTGTGAGTGAACACTTTGTTTCAGCTGTTATGAACGCTGGCTATCATGTCGAATTAGCTGGTGGTGGTCATTATAACGAAAAAATGCTTCGATCCAAGGTGGATAAGATTATGGAAATGACTCGTCCTGGTGAAGGCATTACACTTAACATTTTGTTTTTGAATGTTCGTCAATGGGGTTTCCAATATCCATTGATTCAAGTGATGCGTAAAGAAGGTTTACCTATGGAAGGTGTTTGTGTAGCAGCTGGTGTTCCTTCCTTGGATGTTGCCAATGAAGTGATTACTAACCTTCAAGCATCGGGCATTCGTCACATTGCTTTCAAGCCAGGCAGCATTGATACTATTCGTCAGGTAACGTATCACAAATGAACTTTTTTTTTTATGCGATCAATCCCAATACATAATGAAAATATGTAAAAGAAAAAAAAAAGTACATTGTGTGTAACAATTTTTTTTTTAATTCTCCTCCGCTGTAAATTTTCATATGATTATTATTCTATATAGGTTGTTTCAATCGCTGCTGCTAATCCTACTATGCCCATTATTATGGAATGGACTGGTGGTCGTGCTGGTGGTCATCACAGTTTTGAAGATTTCCATCAACCTATTTTGGAAACTTATGCTTCCATTCGTCGTCAATCCAATATTGTTCTTCTTGCAGGATCTGGTTTTGGTGGTGCTGATGATACTTTGCCTTATTTGACTGGTGAATGGGCATTGAAATTCGATTATCCTCCTATGCCATTTGATGGTATTTTATTCGGTTCTCGTATGATGGTTTCTAAAGAAGGTCTTGCTTCTCCTGCTGTCAAACAAGCCATGGTGGATGCTCCTGGTGTCGATGATGATAGCTGGGAAAAGACATACAAGGGTCCTACAGGTGGTGTTATCACTGTTCGTTCCGAATTGGGCGAACCTATTCACAAGATTGCAACCCGTGGTGTCCGTCTCTGGAAGGAATTGGATGAAAGCGTTTTCAACTTACCCAGGGATAAGCGTGCAGCTGGATTGGCTGCTAAAAAGGATTATATTATTAAGCGTTTAAATGCTGATTTCCAAAAGGTGTGGTTTGGCAAGAAGAAGAATGGAGATGTTGTTGATTTACAAGAAATGACTTATACCGAAGTCGTTTACCGTATGATCGAATTACTTTATATTAAACACGAACATCGTTGGATCGATTACTCTCATCGCAACTTGGTCGGTGACTTTATGCGTCGTATTGAAGAACGTTTCTCCACCAAGGAAGGTACTTCTTTATTGCAAAGTTTCAGTCAAATCGAAAACCCCAACGATTTTGTTCAAGAATTCTTGGATCAATTCCCTGAAGCAGATAGTCAATTGTTGACTTCAGAAGATGTATTGCACTTTGTCACCTTATGTCAACGTCGTGGTCAAAAGCCTGTACCTTTTATTCCTGTGATGGATAAGGACTTTGAAGTATGGTTCAAGAAGGATTCATTATGGCAATCTGAAGATTTAGCTGCTGTTGTCGATCAAGATGTTCAACGTACTTGTATTTTACACGGTCCTGTTGCTGCTAAATATGCTACTCGTGTCGATCAACCTGTAGGTGAAATCTTGGGTGATATTTATGAAAGTCATATCAAGAGTTTGAAGGCACTTTATTATGGTAATGATGAAAAGGCTATTCCTCAAATCGAGTACTTGGGTGGTTCTGCTATTGAAACCAAGGGTGTTGCTGCACCTGAACAATCATCCGATAAAGAAACTGTTTATGTTACTGGCTCTTCCAATATTCCTGAAGATGATGTTTGGTTCCAAACTATCTCTGGTCCCCAATACAATTGGTTACGTGCCTTGTTGACCTCTCAATTCATTGTTCAAGGTAAAAAGTTTGTTGACAATCCTCTCAAACAATTGTTCCGTCCTCGTCCTGGACAACAAGTTATTGTTACCAATGGTACTGATGGTCGTCCCACCGCTGTCAAGGTTCAAGACAAACGTTCGTGGAGTGCTACTGATAAGACAAAGGAATTTGTTACCTCTGTCGATGTTGTTCTTTCTGGTAGCACCATCAAGGTGATTTTGTTCGAAAAGCGTGCTGATGAATATGTTCCTTTGTCCTTGAGCTATGAATACAAGCCTGAATTGGGTTATGCTCCTATTCATGAAGTCATGGAAGGTCGCAATGATCGTATTAAGGACTTTTACTACAAATTGTGGTTCGGTTTGGATAACAAGGACGATTTCTTGAGCGTTCCCGTCACTGAAAAGCTTATTGGTACTGGTGAAACTGTCAAGTCTGCCGAAATCAAGGAGTTCTGTCAAGCTGTTGGCAATCAAGCCGAAATTTATGTTGATCGCGGTCAAAAGATTGTTCATGCTCCTATGGACTTTGCCATTGTTGTTGGTTGGAAGGCTATTATTAAGGCCATTTTCCCCAAGGTGATTGATGGTGACTTGTTGAAACTTGTTCATTTATCCAACGGTTTCCGTGTCCTTGAAGGCGGTGATCTTTTATCAGTGGGTGATGTCGTCGATACTTATGCTCAAATCAATGCTATTGTCAACAATGACTCTGGTAAAATGATTGAAGTCAAGGGTGTTATTGTACGTGATAACAAACCTGTATTGGAAGTCACCAGTCAATTCTTGTATCGTGGTCAATTCAATGACTATGAATATACATTCCAACGTACGGTTGAAACCCCTATGCAAGTGAAGTTGGATGATGTTAAGGATATTGCTGTATTGAAGTCAAAGGAATGGGTTGAATGGACTGAAGAATTAGAAAATTATGAACTTTCACCTGGTAGTACCTTGATTTTCCGTTTGAACACTGAAGTCAAGTACAAGAACAAGAGCATTTTTGCCAGTGTTAAAACGGAAGGTACTGTTTCAATGCAAATCTCTACCAAGGAATTTGTTCAAGTGGGTAAAATCGAATATGAGGCTGGTGAATCCCATGGTAATCCTGTTATTGAATATCTTAAGCGTCATGGTCAAGAAATTGAACAAGCTCATTTCTTTGAAAATGGTGGCTACTCTGTCATGCCTGCTCAATCTACTTACTCTTCAGTTGTACACGCTCCCGCTTCGAACGAACCTTATGCTAAGATTTCAGGTGATTTCAATCCTATTCACGTGAACCCTTACTTTGCTGATTTGGCCAATTTGCCTGGTACTATTACTCATGGTATGTGGACAAGTGCTTCTACTCGTAAATTTGTCGAAATCTTTGCTGCTGATAACCAACCCCAACGTGTCGTTGCTTATGATGTCAAGTTTATGGGTATGGTCTTGCCTTCCGATCGTCTTGAAACCAAATTGTCTCACACTGGTATGAAGAATGGTCGTAAGATCATCAAGGTTGAAACCATCAATCAAAATGGTGATAAGATTGTGGAAGGTACTGCTGAAGTTGAACAACCCGTTACTGCTTATGTCTTTACTGGTCAAGGTTCGCAAGAACAGGGTATGGGTATGGCATTGTATGCATCATCACCTGTTGCCAAGGAAATTTGGGATCGCGCTGATGACCATTTCATGAAAAACTATGGTTTCTCTATCATTGAAATCGTTCGTGATAACCCCAAGGAAAAGACTGTTCACTTTGGTGGTCCTCGTGGTAATGCCATTCGTCAAAATTATATGAGCATGACTTATGATGTTGTTGAATCCGACGGTACTATCAAGACATTACCTCTCTTCCCCAACATTCATGAACGTACTTCTTTCTATACTTTCCGTTCACCTAATGGTTTGTTGTCTGCCACTCAATTTACTCAACCTGCTTTGACTTTGATGGAAAAGGCTGCATTTGAAGATATGCGTGCCAAGGAATTAATTCAATCCAATTGTGCTTTTGCTGGTCACTCGCTTGGTGAATACTCTGCTTTGGCTTCCGTAGGTGATGTCTTACCTATTGAATCACTTGTCGATGTTGTCTTTTATCGTGGTATGACCATGCAATCGGCTGTCCAACGTGATGCTGAAGGTCGTTCCAACTATGGTATGGCTGCCGTTAACCCTGCTCGTGTCTCCAAGACTTTCAATGACACTGCTTTACGTTATGTTGTCGATTCTATTGCTAGTCAAAGCAATGATGTTCTTGAAATCGTTAATTTCAACGTTGAAAACTGGCAGTATGTTGCTGCTGGTTCTTTACCTAACTTGGATGTTCTTACCAACGTTCTTAACTATATTAAGAAGGCTGAAATTGATTTGCAAAAGTTAATGAACACGATGCCTCTCGAAGAAGTCAAGAAACATTTGTCTGAAATCATTGGTGGTGCTCTTGAACAAACCAAGGAAAAACAAGCCAAGACCGGTCGTGTCAAACTTGAACGTGGTTATGCTACTGTTCCTTTACCTGGTATTGATGTACCTTTCCATTCTTCTTTCTTGCTCAGTGGTGTTGCTCCTTTCCGTACTTATTTAGCCAAGAAGATCAATCCTACTTATATTAATGTTGCTCAATTGGGTGCCAAATATATTCCTAACTTGACTGCACAACCTTTCAGTACGGATAAGAGCTATATTGAAAATGTCTACAACTTGACTTCCAGTCCTCGTCTTGCCAAGGTCTTAAAGAACTGGACGGATGATAAATATGCTTCACCTGGTCAACAACAACGTCTTGGTTATGTTCTTTTGGTTGAATTGCTTGCTTATCAATTCGCCTCTCCTGTTCGTTGGATTGAAACTCAAGATCAATTGTTCAAGCATTTCCAAGTCGAACGTCTTATTGAATTGGGTCCTTCTCCTACCTTGTGTGGTATGGCTACTCGTACTTTGAACTTGAAATATCAAGCTTATGATGATGCTTTGATCAATCGTCGTCAAAACTTGTGTATTTCTAAGAATGCCACCGATATTTACTATGAATTCGAAGATGCTGTTGAAGAAGCTGCTGCTCCAGCTGAATCTGCTTCACCCGCTGCTGCTGCTGCTGCTGCTCCAGCTGCCGCTACTCCAGCTCCAGCTGCTGCTCCTGTCGCATCTGCAGGTCCTGCTGCCCCTGTTAGGTATGTATACATTATAATTTTTTTTTTTACTAGAACAAGATCAAAAATGATTCCAATTTATTTTATATTAATTTCTAAATTTTATTTATTTATTTAGCGATGTTCCTGTTACTGCCGTTGAAATTATTCATTGTGTTATTGCTCAAAAGCTCAAAAAGTCTGTGGATGAAATTCCTTTGTCTAAGGCTATCAAGGACTTGGTGGGTGGTAAATCTACTTTACAAAATGAAATTCTTGGTGATTTACAAAAGGAATTCAACAATGCAGTTCCTGAAAAGGCCGAAGAAACGCCTTTGGAAGAATTAGGTGCTTCTCTGGATGGTTCATTCAGTGGTACTCTTGGTAAACACACAAGCACTTTGGTTGCCAAGATGATCAGTTCTAAAATGCCTGGTGGTTTTACTTTGAGTAATGCCAAATCGTATCTTTCTTCCACTTGGGGTTTGGGTACCGGTCGTACAGAAGGTGTACTCTTGATGGGTCTTACTATGGAACCTGCTACTCGTTTGGGTGCTGAACCTGATGCTAAGGCTTGGTTGGATTCTGTTGCTCAAGCTTATGCCAAGAAGGCTGGTATTACTTTATCTACTGGTAGTGCTGGTGGTGCAGGTGCAGGTGCCGGTGGTGCTGCCGTTGCTGTCATTAACAGTGAAGAATTTGATGCTATGAAGGCTAAGCAAGATCAATTGATCTATCAGGTAAAAAAAAAGAGCTTCTTAATGTTAGAAGGGGATTATTTGTGGTTTTTTTTGTGTGTTCTGGATGAAATCTAACATACTAATTTTTTTTCTTAATTTATTACACTATTTGCAGCAATTAAACCTTTATGCTCGTTACTTGCAAAAGGACTTGCGTGAAGGTCACAAGAAGTATGAATCTGAAAAGATCACCACTCTCAAATTGCAAGCCGAATTAGATACATGGCTTATCGAACATGGTGATATCTATGCCGATGGTATTAAACCTGTTTTCAGTGCTCTTAAGGCACGTCGTTATGATTCTTACTGGAATTGGGTCCGTCAAGATGCTCTTCAAATGTGGTATGACATCATCTTTGGTAAACTTGCCATTGTGGATCGTGAAGTCACTGCTCAATGTTTACACATCATGACCCGTGCTTATCCCGCTTTAATCGATTACATGCGTTACAATGTTGAAAATTGTAATGGTGATAAGGGTGAAACTTATCGTCTTGCTAAAGAATTCGGTCAAGCTCTTATTGAAAATTGTGTTGAAGTTTTGGCTGAAGATCCTGTTTACAAGGATGGTAAGTTTTTCTTTCATTTATTGGAATTTTTGGTGAAAAGGGGGAGGGAGAAAGAGAGAGGATATATTAGGTAAATTAATCTGTTTCTATTTTTTTTTAAAAATATTATAGTGAGCTTCCCTACTGGTCCTGAAACCACTATCACTGAAAAGGGTGATATTAAATATGCTGAAGTGGGACGTGAAGGTTGCCGTAAATTCGCTGATTATGTCAAGGATATGGCTGCTGGTAGTAAGATGACCGAATTTTCCAACCGTTTAAAGGTTCAGCAAAACTTGGGTCGTATCTATAAGATCATCCGTAACCAAAACAAGATGAAGAAATCTTCCAAGGTGGCTATCAAGGACTTGTATGGTGATGTCTTACGTGCCATGAACATGTCTAACACTATTGTCAAAGAAACCCGTGGTCGTCAACGTCGTCTTTCTTCCACTGTCCGTACTGCTGAACATAAGCGTATTTCTGCCAAGTCTGCTAAATCTGAAACCATTCCTTTCTTGCACTTGAAGAAGAAGAATGTCAATGATCCATCTGGATGGGAATTCAGTAGCCGTTTGACTGGTATCTACATTGATGCTCTTACCGAAATGGCTCGTGATGGTATTACTTATGCCAACAAATGTGTCTTGTTGACCGGTGCTGGCAAGGACTCGATTGGTTCTGAAGTTTTGAAGGGTCTTGTTTCTGGTGGTGCTAAGGTGATTGTCACTACTTCTCGTTTCAGTCGTCAAGTAACTGAATACTTCCAAGGTATCTATCAAACCTATGGTTCCCGTGGTTCCGAATTGATTGTTGTTCCTTTCAATCAAGGTTCCAAGCAAGATGTAGATGCTCTTGTCAACTATATTTATGATCCAAAGGGTTTGAATTGGGATCTTGACTGTGTCATTCCTTTCGCTGCTATTCCTGAAAATGGTCGTCAAATCGATTCTATTGATTCCAAGTCTGAATTGGCTCATCGTATCATGTTGACCAACTTGCTTCGCATTTTGGGTAACATTAAGACTCATAAACAAGCGATTGGTTCAGATACTCGTCCTGCTCAAGTCATCTTACCTTTGTCTCCTAACCATGGTACATTCGGTAGTGATGGTCTTTATAGTGAATCCAAGATTTCTCTTGAAACATTGTTCAACCGTTGGTACTCTGAAGATTGGTCTAGCTACTTGTTGATCACTGGTGCTGTCATTGGGTAAGTTTTCTATTTCATTCTACTTATCGATTATATATTGATATTTTTTTTTTATTCTTTTCATTAATAATTACTTTTAAATTTTATTTTTATAATAGTTGGACTCGTGGTACTGGTTTGATGAGTGCTAATAACATGGTTGCTGCAGGTCTTGAAAAATTGGGTGTTCGCACTTTCTCTGCACCTGAAATGTCATTCAACATTCTTGCTCTTATGCACCCAAGCATTGTTGAATTGTGTCAAAATGAACCTGTTTGGGCCGATTTGAACGGTGGTCTTCACTTTGTTCCTGAATTACAAAAGGTCACTGCTGATCTTCGTGTTCAAATCCGTGAAACAGCTGAAATTCGTAAGGCTGTGGATGCTGAAAACGCTTTGGACTTTAAGATTGTTTATGGTGAAGAAGCTGAACGTAAGTACAAGCCTCATAAGGTGACACCTCGTGCCAACATGAAGTTCGATTTCCCCAAGTTGAAGGAATATGATGCTTTGAAACATTTGGGTCATCTTAAGGGTATGTTGGATTTGGACAAGGTCATTGTCGTGACTGGTTTCGGTGAAGTCTCTCCTTGGGGTAACGCTAGAACCCGTTGGGAAATGGAAGCTACAGGTGAATTCTCTCTTGAAGGTTGTATTGAAATGGCTTGGATCATGGGTTATATCAAACATCATCATGGTAATCTTAAGAATGGTACACCTTACTCTGGTTGGGTTGATGCCAAGTCGAATGAACCTGTTGAAGATAAGGATATTAAGACCAAGTATGAAAAGAAGATTCTTGAACACAGTGGTATTCGTCTTGTTGGTAAGTAGATAAAAAAAAAAGGTAGATGAAATAGTATGGGACTTTTATTTTTGCTCACCAATAAAAATAAATAAATAGATCCTACTGTCATGAACGGTTACGATCCTAACAAAAAGATGATTATGCAAGAAATCATTGTCGATCATGATTTGGAACCTTTCGCTTGTAGTAAGGAAGAAGCTGAACACTTCAAGGCCGAACAAGGTGATAAGGCTGATACTTATGAAACTCCAGATGGTGAATGGGTTGTTATCTTACGTAAGGGTGCTACATTGTATGTCCCCAAGGCACTTCGTTTCGACCGTCTTGTTGCTGGTCAAATTCCTACTGGTTGGGATGCTACACGTTATGGTGTACCCAAGGATATTGTTGATCAAGTTGATATTGTCACTCTCTTCAACATGGTTTCTACTGTTGAAGCATTTGTCTCATCTGGTATCACTGATCCTTATGAATTCTATAAGTATGTCCACGTCTCTGAAATTGGTAATGTTACTGGTTCTGGTGTTGGTGGTCAACAAGCTCAACGTGGTTTGTTCCGTGATCGTCTTTTGGATAAACCTGTTCAAAAGGATATTTTACAAGAATCTTTCATTAACACAATGCCTGCTTGGATCAACTTGTTATTGCTCTCATCCTCTGGTCCTATCAAGACACCTGTCAATGCTTGTGCTACAGCTGCTGTCTCTGTTGAAATGGCCATTGATTCTATTATTACTGGTAAGGCCAAGATCATGATTGCTGGTGCCACAGAAGATATCACTGAAGAATCTAGTTATGAATTCGCCAATATGAAGGCTACATCCAATGCTGTGGATGAATTTGCTCATGGTCGTACACCTGCTGAAATGTCCCGTCCTGCTACTAGCACACGTAATGGTTTCATGGAAGCTCATGGTGCTGCCAATCATATTATCATGTCTGCTTCTACTGCTATTGAAATTGGTGCACCTATTTATGGTATTATTGCATTGACCAACACTGCTTCTGATAAGGAAGGTCGCTCTGTTCCTGCTCCTGGTGCTGGTATTTTGACCACTGCTCGTGAAGCTCAAAACAAGCGTGCTTCTCCTTTGCTTAACTTCAAGTACCGTGCTCGTCAACTTAAGGCCCGTCGTGCTCAAATCTCAAGCTGGTTAGAAGCTGAATATGATATCTTACGTGAAGAATTAGCTGAACTTAAGGCTGATGGTGAATTATCTGAACAAGATGAAAAGGCTATTTTAGCTGAACGTACTGATTTCTTGCACAAGGAAGCACGTCGTCAAGAAAAGGAAGCTTTGTCTACTTGGGGTATGAACTTTTATCAACAAGATAGTTCTATTGCTCCTATTCGTGGTGCTCTTGCCGTCTTTGGTTTGACTGTAGATGATATTGGTGTTGCTTCTTTCCATGGTACATCTACCAAGGCCAATGACAAGAACGAATCTCGTGTTGTCAATTCTCAACTTAAGCATTTGGGTCGTTCCAAGGGTAATGCATTGCTTGCTATTACTCAAAAATACTTGACGGGTCATCCAAAGGGTCCTGCTGCTTCCTGGATGGCGAACGGTATGATTCAAACTTTGAACAGTGGTCTTATTCCTGGTAACCGTAATGCCGATAACGTCGATGAAGTCTTGAAGGAATTCGAATATATTGTCTATCCTTCTCGCAGTATCCAAACAGATGGTTTGAAGGCTGGTCTTCTCAAGTCTTTCGGTTTCGGTCAAGCTGGTGGTGAAATCTTAATCATTCATCCTGATTATGTTCTTGGTGCTTTGGAACAAGGAGAATATGAAGCTTACAAGGTTAAGAATGCTAAGCGTTATGCTCAATCTTACCGTTACTTACACGACTCACTTACTGGTGTCGCTGACTTTATTCAAGTCAAGGATGCTCCTCCATACTCTGATGAATTGGAACATAAGGTTTACTTGAACCCTAACGCTCGTGCTGATTATGACAAGGTCAAGAAAACATGGGTATTTGATGCCAAAAATGCCGCTCAAAGCGCTCCTCTTCAAGGCGATGTCAACTCGACTCAATCTGTTTTAGCTTCATTAGCTGAACAACAAGCGGGTAAAAAGGGTGTCGGTGTCGATGTTGAATTATGTTCTTCTGTCAACATTGAAAATGATACATTTGTGGAACGTAACTTTACCAAGGCAGAAATTGACTATTGTCAAAATAAACCTGATCGTCAAGCCAGTTTCGCCGGTCGTTGGTCCGCCAAAGAAGCCGTTTTCAAAGCTATTTCATCTTATGGTAACATTGCTTCAGAAGGTGCTGCTGCTCCACTTTATGAAATTGAAATTATTTCTGATGATGTGGGTGCACCTCAAGTGGTTCTTTCTGGCAAGGCTAAATCTGCTGCTACATCAGCTGGTATTAAGAATATTAATGTTTCCATTAGTCATTCGGGTGGTTACAGTGTTGCTGTCGCATTAGCTCAATAAAATAAAAAATAAAATAAATAAATTAGATTTCCCCATTTCTTTTTATATTATAAAACAAAAATAAAATAATAATTTTTTTCTTAAAAAAAAAAAAAACAAACAAACGCCTTTTATTTCAAAATTGTTAGATATCTTTTGATAAGATATATATATATATCTTATAGATTGTTGTTGTTGTATTAAATCAAGTTGCAGAAAAAAAAAAACGATCTAGGGAAAGATAATACAATAATATCAATTTTTTTTAAGTACATAGGTGATAAAGTGATGACAACACCTTTGATATTACTCTTATTTTGTTTTTAAGAATGTTACATACGTACCTATCTATACAGCAGTAATTATTCACGAGTTATCAAAGACAAAACTCGTATGTTCTTATTGACAGATACTTTAACCAGAAAAAAATTTCCTGAATGAAAGATCCTAATGACTGAGGTATAGCTTTACTTTTGGGGAAAGTTATTATTATACTCAACTAGGGATCAAATTTATTGAAAATATCACTACTACAAAAAACATTGGTAACCACGCGTTCTATAGCTTTCTTCTCTAATGCGTACATAAAATTTAATGGTGAATTTTATTCTAGTGTAACTATTACCAAAAAAAAAAAAAAGAATTTGTGGTCAATGAAACAGGGGCATAAGACCTTTTTCTGTTGTAGGTCTTTCATTTTACCAACTCTTTATATTGTGCTTCTGCATAAAATGTGTTACGTAACATTGATGTTGTATTATCTATAGCAAACTCAATATCTTTTTGAAATTATATACTTGTATTTATAAGAACAAGAAATCATTGATGATGATTAATTAATTGTTTCATGTATATTTTTACTTACCAGATATTTATCATTTTGTATTTGAAATGTAAAATGAAAAATGGAAGGTAGTACAAATAATTTAATTGTTTCCAAAAAAGCCCACCGATTTTTTTTTTTTTTTTTTTTTTAAGAAAATAGAAAAAGGAAAGTCAATTTATATATGAAAAAAAGAGTAAAATAAATCACCTTATAAGATTGAACATATATACTTCTTTTAATTTACTTGAAAATACCATATAAAAAAAAGGAGTGGGGGATTCCTCAATAAATGATTGTTTATTTTCCCGGGTAACAAATGCTTTGTTTGCTGCAACTTTAACTTTTTTGAAACATTGACCAATTAAAATTGTTGTGTAATACAATAATTAATTGACATGGTCCCTTTTTCAGAACTACGTTACACGATAAGTAAAAGAATCGGAAACTCACCTTTTTTTTTTTTTTTTTTTTTTTTCACACATTGAAATAAGAAATCAAAAGGTAACACCCGGTCAAGGCGAGAACAAAAAAAAACCAGGTACTGTTATAACAAATAAACTTTTCTTCTTCTTCTTCTTCTTTTACCCAACTATTTTCTTTTTCTTCTACCACCCCCAAAACTATCTTTTACAAAACCTTTTTTTTCCCCTTGCTAATCAAATAGCAACGTCCCCATTACTATTCATTTAATTACTATTCATTGTCTGGTTTATAAACAATGCGATTCACTTTCCTTTCTTTATCACTTATTCCTCTTCTCTTCTTACAACAAATCACAGTAAACGCTGGCGTTATTGATTCTTTCCGAGCTCCTCAAAAACTATGGTCTCCAGATAACAATTATAATGCTTCAACTTTAGAACCAACGTTAGAAGTGACTAAAATAGAGGTCAATTGTACATTCACCATTCGTCAAGCTACATTAAATAACAATGATACACATATTTTATTACAAGGTGTTTCTTTTGATTCAAATGAAGCATGTTTTGCTCCTAATGTTACCAGCCGGTCTGGTAGTCAAATTCAAGTTCAAACCAAAAAAACCACGCGTGTTCGTGATGCTGAAAAGACATTACATCGTGGCAAAGTGTGTCATTTAGATATTCCTGGTTGGGCACAAATTATTTATAAGCATCAACAAGTAGACTTGACTATTCCTTTAACTAATACTATTGGAATTAAATGTAATAATGATCCTAAAAAAGAGACGGAACAACAACCCGCTCCTACTCCTACTCCTACTACAACAACTAAACCTCCTACTCCAACAACAACAACAACAACAACGAGAACTACTACTACTACTACTACTACACATAAACCAAAACCAACTAATGATGACGGTGATAGTGCAGACTGGATTAATGGTCAAGTAACATTCTTTAACCCTAACCAAGGCGCGTGCGGTGACTGGAATGATGACAATGACATGATCGTTGCACTTGGTACGTTCTAATAAAATGCTCTATTCATTTATTTTTTTTTTATAAACAAAAAATAATATACTAAATAACAATATATCTTGATTATAAAATAAGGTGGCGATTGGTATGGTAATATGAATGCTGTAAGTTAAGATTCTTTAATATAAAATAAACCATTAATACATAAACAATATAAATCTAAATAAAATATTAAACTCTTAAATATTAATATATTATATATATAGGAAAGCAAATATTGTGGACAAAAAGTGCTTATTACAGGTCCTAAAGGAAACTCAATTACTGTAACAGTTAAAGGTACGTAACGAAAAAAAAAAATTATATTGTACATTTAAGCGATAAGAAAAAAAAAAACTTATTCTCGTAATTATTATTATTATTATTATTGTTTTTTTTAGATGCTTGTCCACCTTGTGATAGAGGTCATCTTGATTTATCACCTGCAGCATTTGCAAAACTTGGAGATTTCGATACGGGTATCTTAAAAGTCAAATGGCATTTCTTGTAAAAAAAATAACCAAAAAATTGTTGACAAACAATTTAATTGTTAATAATAAAAATATATAATACTTTTTTTTAAAAAAAATGTCGTTTTTATATAACTACAGTCATAAATAATATAAGAAGTGAGGGGGTGGGATGGCAAAGAGGTGTATGTTTTTGTATAATACTAAGATATTTATATTATTGCTAAATGTTCATTACTTTTTGTACATATGATATGGTTCAAATTCAAGTTAAGTACGGAAGATAATTCAAATATCAGGAATCATTTATACTTGAATGAAATAAAAAAAAAACCATCCTATGTATCAGTCAATCACCCACCATATATATCTATATATACCAACTAATCAGTGTATATATATATATATATATATACAGCCTTAAATTAATTTCAATGTTTCCAGAGGATGAGTACAGGTTACTTTATCCAAGTTTCATATCGGTTTTTCCTTATCAAATGTAATGCATTTTTTTTTATCGGTGTGCAAAAAAAATTGAGCCTCAAAAAAGTCGAAATTTTTTTTTTTTTTACTTTTTTTTTTTTCTTTGAACAAAAGCGAAAATAATAATGGCACAAGTAGAAAAAAGAGTTCAACCTAGTCGTAAAGGCAAGAAAGCATGGCGTAAAAATATTGATATGGCTCCAGTGGACGAAGCCTTAGAATCTTTACGAGTAGAAGAACGTGTTCGGTAAATAGATATAAAAAGTTTTTTTGTATAATAATGAGCTTAAGATCGATCTCGGTAGCAAAAAAAAAAAAAGTAGTTTTTAATCAGTTTTTACTTTTATATTTTAGTGGTGAAGGAACAAAAATTGATGATTTATTTACAATTGATACCACTGGTGATTTACAAGGTAAAAAAGAAAACATTTTTTAGATTTATTAACGGGTTATGTGTATTTATATAAAAGATTCATTATATACTAAAGAAAACGAATATACCACTTTATATATAATAGTTAAACGACAATTGGCAAGAGATAAACCTTTAAAAGTAGATGAAATTTTAGCTGAACGATCTGCCATTCCAGCTATTATTGCTCGAGTCAAAGCAGCAAATACTGAAAAAAAGGAATCAAAACATGATTTACAAAAAGTGAATAAAATTGCTAAACGTAAACGTGAAAATGCTATTCCAACTACACCAAAGAAAAAGAAGAAACAAGTAAAAGAAGCAACTTATGATATGTGGGGAGATGGTAAGGATTTATTAATATATAAATTTGGGATTTTACACAAAATAATATATGTTAATTTTATATATATGATTAAAAAAGATGATACAGAACAAAAAGAAGAAGAAGAAGAAGAAGATAAGACAAATGGATTCCTTGATGTTGTTAAAGAACGTAAAGTTAAAGCACCTTCTACACTTCAATCAAAACCTGCTGCTTTGATACATAAAGCACCTGTTCAAGTACCTCATGCTGGTGCTTCTTATAATCCTACAATGGAAGATCATCAACAATTATTGAAGGAAGCAATGGATATTGAAGTTAAACAAGAAGAAGCTAAAAAGAAATTAAATGAACAACTTGCTTATAGAAAGGAATTGGATCAATTGAAACATGAATTGGAAGAATCTATTTCAAATAATGATGACGAAGAAGAAGAAGAAGAAGAAGAGGAAGGAGATGCTAAAGATTCAAAATCTATTAAATCAAAACATGAAGGTGTTCGTAAAACAAAGACACAACGTAATAAGGAAAAACGAAAAAGATATAATCGTATGTTGGAAGAACAAAAATTACATGAACGTGATATTCGTAAACAAATTGATCGTGTCAAGAGTATTGAAACTGAATTACAAGAGCATATTCAAAAATTGGAAGAAGCTGCTGAAATAAGACGTCAATTAAAAGAAGAAGATAAAAAGAGAGGAGCTCATCGATTAGGTAGACATTATGTTAAAGAACAACCTGTTGCAGTACAATTACAAGAAGAATTAAGTGAAACTTTACGTCAATTAAAGGTAATATATATATATATATATATAAAGGATCTTTATTTTGTATAGTAAAACATATATTAACTAATATATATATATAATTTTAGCCTGAAGGAAATAATCTTAGAGAACGATTTTCAAGTATTCAAGAACGTAATATTATTGAACCTAGAGTACCTATTACACCCTTTAAAAAATATAAGGCTAAAATTTATGAGAAACGATCTTATAAAATATTTGATTCTCAACAACAGCAAAAACAAAAACAAAAGCAACAACAAAAAAATAAAAACAAGAAATAATCCCCCCTCTTTTTCTTTTTCATTATTGTATTTATGTATATCATTTCTTTTTTTTTTTTTCCCTTTAAAAAAAAAGCATTCCATATATAAAAAAAATCTTCTTTTGCATCTTTATTTTTCTTCATTTTTCAATTAATTAATTAATCAATAATAATAATAATAATAATTCATGTTTTTTTTTACTATACAAGTACTGTGGTTCCCAACAACTGAATCTCGTATATCTTTTAGTGTCGCTAGCCAATCAAAAATCGATCGCGTTGATTGTTCTCATTTTTAGAAGGAGCTATTTCTGCTGCAGGTTCGATCACAGTTTGGTGTTTAAAAAACCAAGACTCATTATGAAGCAAAAAAACTAAAGGATGCCGTTAGTTCAGGAACAGTAACAGATCACTCTATGAACTTTTTTTTTGACTCTAGTTGAAATGAATAAGCACCCAAAAATGAAAGGACATTATATAGTCATGGATAATGCACCTGTTCATACATGCATGAAAACATAAAGAAGTATTTATTGAATATTGAGCATATAAATGTGTGTATCTTTTCTACTTACTCTCCAGAGATTAATCCATAATAGAACAGTTCTGGACAGTGGGAAAGAGTAAGATTAAACACCATAAATTTTTGTGGGAAGATACGTTATTAAAAAGAATGAGAAAAATTACTTGAAAAAATTCGTTTCGTATTCTTCCACGTGTTGTAGAAATAAAGAGTCCGTATAATATCCTCTAATGTACTTCAAACAAACAATAGTAGAAGAGCACTTTGCCTCAAAGGACATAGTGCAGACGCGTTGCTTATTTTTGCTACTGTCAATAAGCTTATGAATGTCAGGATGACTTCGTCGGCGACTGCTAAGCAACTGAAGACAATCTTCGTCAAGACATGGTTGACAAATACGCCAAAAAACCTCACTCACTTGCATCAACATTACTAATTTTTTTAAGGAAACAAACGTAGACAACTCTGCAAGTGAGTGAGGAAATGCTAACCTTGTCATCTCTAACGTGATATAGATTCCATCGTGTTGTGACTGCATGAAAGATGATTGTGAAATCATGTATCTGAAAGGAAATACATCCAGTAAAATGATTTTTATCAATTGTTTCCTTGGAGAACATACCTAATCTCAACAAATCATGTCATAAATCGTGGTTATTGGTTCGAAGCTGGGCTCTTTTTGCCTCTCCGAATCCCAATGATGAAGCTGTTTGACCATGCTGATTACAGCGTCTGATCTTCTGTGGTAGCTTTCATCGACTTTAACATTTGCCCATCTGACCAGATTTTTTTTGTTCGGGTTTGCTAAGATACGTGAGAGTATCGGATGAAAATACGTGGTAGTTAATTTGTACTCGTACTGCGCAAAAAGTGATTTCAAGAGGTAAAGTTTGTGTAAAATCTCCTGGTCTATTCATTTTTGATTAAGATACCAAAAGATAGATTTGTCCCAAATTCCGAAAAAAGCTCCATTTCATCTTGAAATACAACTTGTCTGATTCCTGCTTTTCATTATCACCAAGAACGTATGGTGTTGTTCTTGATAAATAAGTAACCAGTAAGTTTATTACACGATTACGTATACGGACTGTGTAACTTATATATCATCACCAGAATTGGACTAGCCGGTAATTTCGAAACATGATTCACTATTAAAGAAAATCGAATAAATATTTAATTGCTGTTTTTTTTAAAGAATATTATTTAACTTTAAAATTTACCATCAAGTACCGAATAATCCTTGTATAAGTAAAAAGGATGTGAGATTATAAATTTTGATATATCGATTTTGGTTGAAGAGCCAATGGCGCGAAACTACCATCTGCTAAGATAATGGCTGAACGCCTCCAAGTCAGAATACATACTGGATGAGATATCCTGAATGTGCCAGTATTGCCAGATGGGTCCAAATAAAGGCCTTTTGAACTTGAAAGAAACCTATTTGGGCTTGATCCTGTCTATAGAAAGGTAGGCTTGATCAGATCTCATGATTATAACTAACGTTGAGGCGCGTTTGGTTACAAGTAGACGACTTTTGATGCCGGCCAATCCTTTTTGCGAATGCGTTTTATCATTTGATTGTGTGTGCAGAAATAAAAGTAATCAGATAAAAAATCATTGTTTTTCTTATTATATTATAAATTTCATAGTACAATAGAAAAAAGAAAAGAAAAGGGAAATTATATACCTCGTCAGCATGTTCAAGTGACGAATCAATAGACACTTGTTTTTAATAACATGTAATTTATCAAACCCAAGGGAAGAAGTTTACGAGGACAAATATCTTGTTACCCAAAATCCTTATATTGATCTCACTCCAAACACGTTTGAGGTCACAGTGAAGATAGAGTTGAAAATGACTCGTAAATAAACAGACTTTTTCTTCATAAAATTTATCATAAAGATATATGATCAACTGACTTTAAAAATAGCTCAATAGAAGGGATTTTGGCAAGTGTATCTTTGCATAAGTTTAATATATAATGAGGTTAAAAAAAACGACGCTTTTGTTTTACTACTATGAATTAACGTATTCCACTTATTACAATTTACATGACAAATTTAAAATAAAAACATACGTATCGTAAATTTATCTTATATAATCACCTTAAGAAAAAAAATGGTAATCATTGGGTATTTCCTAAATAACTTTATATTATCATATTTATATTGAGAAGCTGAATATTTTTGAATAAGATATCTAACAATACTTTTATTATTATTATAAAGTATACTCTTTTTTTTTTAATTTGTACGTGTTTGAAGGTGTAGGTAAAGGTGTAGGGAACTATGCTACAGTAATTGGGAAACAGGTACTATTTTTTTTTTTTTGCCTCACATCATATTATTCATTGATCCTAAACTATTTTTTTTTTTGGAAGACGGCCTCGGTCACGTTTCCTTGTCTCCCTCTCCTTCTGTTCCAAAGTGTTGTCAGAAGGAATGAGAGTTTTCTTGTTTTTTTGAATAAAGTCCCACGTGTAAACCTAATAACTTTTTCGAGAAAAATAATAATAAACACAAGTGATTGAAGAAATACCTTTGTTTGTTATAAGATTGTCAAGAACTCTCTTGAAGCCCAATTGTAAAGTGTTTTGTAATATGTTGCTTGCATCTCATCCTTCGGTTTTCTTTTGAAAATGTGGGTGCAGGGGGTTGTTTTGTGATTTTCTAATGTTGTGTCAGGACAGACGACCAAGGACACCCCTTGTATTGTTGCCCCGGTTCCTTGACATGTCTTTTTTTTTATCGACTTTACCACGATTTGCTTGAGTTACATTCATGTCTTGCTTTCGTACGATTCCTTTAGGTTTTTTTTTCCAACTGTTGGTCATAAAGCCAAGTTTGTGTTTGTATTGTATTTCC